>VZRQ01001603.1:343471-373654 GCA_013397975.1 Machaerirhynchus nigripectus
AAAAAAAAAAAAAAAAAGAAATAGGATCGAAACAATGCTTTTTGTTTCAATTACAAACCTTTTTTGGCACAGGGAAGGGTAGTGGGTGCAGAGAGCAAATTTTAAAGCTGCTAGCACTGCTTGCTGGTTTCCTTTAGTGGAACTGTTTCTGTCTTTCTTTTAACACAAATAAGACCAATACAGACATTAATGCCAGCAGTTACCCAAAAAAAAGTGAAAATGAGACAGTATTTGTGGCACCTGGTATGTTTTTGCTACATTTATTACTATGCATACACACTCTTTTCCAACATGTATATAAACATAAATCTATCTGCAACCATTGGTAGAGCTATACTTATGAAAATGTGTGAAATATGGTATGTGTTTTTATTATTTCAAAACAACTGGGTTCATTGAAAATGATATCTCTTTATATAATGTTATAAATAAATATCACTCTACAGTTTGTATTCTCATTTGGACAAAAACTGCCCAAGTACAACTGGTAAGACTGTTTGTGCTCTTGAAATGGGAATGAATATTCATACATAAGAATAAAGATTTAAAAAGAAGTATTAGAGCCCTTGGCCTCAACATACTTGGTTCTTTCCTATTTGGAGATAGACTGTGAATAAAAAAAAGGAAAACTTTGAACATGTATCTTCAAAAGGGCTATAATGAACAGGCAATAGCGCACTGGTAGGCATCCTGTCTTTCTCATTCAAAAATTGCCAACTCAGATTTCTGCTCCAGAAATTTAATAATCAAAAATTCCTAACATAGATCTCTGCTCCAGAAATCTAATAATCAGTAAATCCACAGAAAGAGAGGTTGAAAAATATTATTTAAATAACTTGAAAAAGTAGTTCCCCCAAAAGGCATTAAAACAAATTATTAGATCTAGACACAAATTTACTTCAAAAAGAAACATCCAACTAAAATGAAAATGTGAAGTGTTAACTACGTGTATGCTATCTACTCCTAAATGTATATCATAGTTTATTTATCTTTTGGTGTATGTATCTTAGTGTACGTATATCTTAGCAAATAATTTGCATTATCTGAAAGTGAACTGGAACGGAAAATTAGTTATTCGTGTAGCAGTTAGTAATTATTTTAGGAAGAAATTATGAATGAGCATAGGTCCATTTAATCCCTACAAAAAAATAAAAAATGAAGATTTGTTATTACATCCTGCCATTCATTCACTCTCTGCTGACATTATAGATGTCAGAAAGTCTGTTTAAAAGCTTGCTATCTCTATTCATCTTTGTTTCTGGCATGAAATACAGACTATAATAATCTTGTCAAGCCTACATTTAGACACTAATTCATGACCCTCTGCTACAATTTAGAGAAAATTCATACATAACTCTTTTAAGACAAACTATGACCCCAGACAGAAGGGTAATATTTAGATTCAGCTGCCAAATATATGCTGACTAAAGCCACAGCCACCCTGATGTTTCTGTATGAATGAGATGGCCAAATCAGTAAGATTCATTGGCTTTTTTTTTAACCTGAGGACTAATAAGACTCTTCTTTTCCCATTTGAGATACTAGGTATTCAACTAGGCATCATCTTACTTTCCTGGAAGGAGAGAAGGAGTCATCTCTTCCACAGTTTAAAGACTACAGATAAAGCTCACAAAAAAAAAGAAAAAAAAAGTTGATGCCAGATGCAGATGCCACTGACAATGCCAGGGAGAAGTGGTGACTCTCAGCCTTCCAGCAAAACCTAAAACACCCCATTTGGGACTCATCTGCAAACTCGTGCAGGAGGATACATAGCAGGGATGACCATTATTCACAATCTACCTGTAGACTTGAGAGAAAAAAGTCAAACAGAAGAGGGTTGCTGCATACACACAAATGGAAATATCTCCTGTGACCAGTCTAGATATAAATGCACTTCTGCAAGGAATATAGGTATAAATGTAAATATAATTGAACCTAAAATCCCCAATCCATCTTAAAAATCTGAAAAGTGGGACAGTAAGTGCTGCCAGGAAAACTGTTAGTATTTTGATACATAACCTACCTAGACTGCAAAAATCTTTCAGAGAGCAGGAAATAAGAAACGTGTTCGGGATTTTTTTTTTTTTCAGGAATTTAATTTTTATTACTTTGATAAAGAGAATGGAGAAAAAAAGGGCTTATTATTAGAGAAAGAAAGGTAAGCCATTCTGGACATGATGACAGTACACTAGCTGCACAGATCTGCCTGTCAAAACCATAGATTGACACGAAGGGAAATGACACTGATAGATTTCCTATCTCTTATGTTTGGTATATTTTGGTATACGACTAGTTACAGATTCATGTTGTATCTTTACTACACAGGGACCAAAGAAACAAAGTCAACTCCTGTCGATTTAAGATGCTGAAATATCATCTAATCTCTCACACTAGTTGGGCCACGAAGTGCTACAGAAAAGCACATCCATATGAAATGCCAGAAATTTCTGCTAGACAGAATGAAATTATTAAAATTGTAATTTTCTCTGAAAATCAGCATAATTAAAGGTATTACATAAATTTTTAAACCCTCCAACTGAAAAAAGATATGTTCTATTTTAAAATAATGGAAATAAATAAACAAAAAAACCCCCACTGATTGGAAAGAGCATTCCTAGAGACTTTTTTCTTCTAGACCATATCTTTCTCAAAACCACCATGTACCATTTTATCATTAGCTTATACACTGCTGCTTTATGGTGGTATTATTTAATTTATTTCATTCATGTTGAAGCAGAGAGTGCTGGCCTCTTGACCCCAATTTTCACTTAAAGAAACAAATTTCTTTTTCGCAAACTAACTCAATTTTTCTCCTGTCAACCTTTAGCCTCACTTTAAAATATTAACCTTTTTTCTATCATTATAAGCATCCAACATTCTTCTTTCCAAATTTAATGTTAATCACCATATCTTATGATAATGCTATATTCACTTTTAGCTATCTCTGTCAAGCACACAAAAGTAATTTAAATCTATACATCCTCTTTGAATGTAGCTGCACCAGAGCATTTTTGTACATGCCAAAATCATACAATTTCCTTGAAAAAGCATTATTTCCTCTGTGTATTTGCATTTTTTCCATTTTGTACTCTAAAATGTTAGCTAAAAGATGTGTTTCTTCTTTGAAGGTAGGGCAAGAAGCTAAGAGAAGGCTGAGGACACACTTTCAAAATGTAGAGCAATGCAAAATTACCACAATCACTTGCCTTCCTCTTCTATCAAAAATCATTAGGAAAAATGAAGATATAGCAAAAATAGGGAGAGGAAGCATGAACCAGAGAAAATTTTTTCCTACATTTAGTTTTATGCTATCCCACCAAATTAATTGAATGAGCTGTGTCAGCATTGCTGACAGAGCAATCCATTTTATACAAATCACTAGAAATAATTTAAAAATGTAACACTACAGAAAATACATGAGAATTTTTTTATATCGTCATTCCAGAAGCAGTATCTAAGTAAGACACATTAGCTGTTATAAGTATTAATGGTGCTTTTTGATTTGTTTTCAAAAATGCTGAGTGCTTTTAACAGCTGTTACCTTTGGAAGTTTGAAGTAGAACCTGGAAGTACTTCAGAAAGTCTAAACTTGTTTTGACACACAGGTGCCCACTATCAGAAACCTACAGAGTGACCTTACTTGCTGGTCCCATGAAAGAAAATTTCCCCCATGCATAAGGAACTGCTGCGAAGAAACGCCTTTTTGCTTCAGGAGGAGAAACAGATACATGCACTTATCCTGCTCAGTATTAACCAAACATCCTTAAGTGCCCATGGTATGATTCATTTAAAAGACTATGAAACATAAACAAAACAAGGTCACGATTTGTGAAATAGCTTGGTGGATGAAAACAGTTACCTTCCCTTTGGCCATTTCAACCTTCCAACACAACTGTAAAGCATTGACATGAGTCCCCCACATCATTACATCGTAGCATATTTACCAAGGAGAATAGTAGGTAGCACAGCTGTATTTTTTAAAAAATCTAGTGAGAACATTATTCTTGGAAGAGCTTTTTAAAAATCAATTGGTTGTTATTGGAACAGCTTTCACTGCCAGCAGGAAAACTTTGGGTATTTTTAATATTTATGAAAAACCATAAATTTTTCACACTGGACAATGTCAACTAGTACTATAAAAAACCAAACACTTCAAATACTTTTTGCCATTTTATAGTGGAATGAATCAACAAAAATGACTTTTCAAACTTATTGTTAAAAATTTACAATATGGGAAGAGTCTGTGTGATCCTGCTGAGATCGTTATTTATGAGACTAAGCAAAATACTCCTAAAAACATTCCAATTTTGTAGATGCACACAGTGAATAACACCAGGAAGTAACATTTTCCCACCTCAGTACAGACAAACTAGATAGATCCCAACCAGAGAGTAAAACAACCCAAGATATATTTTACTTGAAAACATCACTCTTTGTAAAGAAGGAAAACCTGCTTATGGGCAATTACTGTCCCAGATGTGTCCGGATCTGACTATGATGATCTTGTTTGTCCACTAGAGGGCAAGGAGTGGGAAATTAAAATACAGAACTGAAACATTATATATCTCAACAAATACTTCAAACAAAACTCCTGATAGTATAAACAATAACGTAATAGTAGCACAATTCAAGTTAGATGGAACTTGTATTCTTTAACTCTCTGAATTTTCTTCAATGATAATTGACCCCGTTTGATGAGGATGATAGCACATTCATGCTTCCAGAACCCACTAACATCCAAGGGTTTTCATGGACGTTGAACTGCAAAAGGTTTGATGAGAATTGTAGAGCTGCTTCATTTTAGAAGGACTGTGTCTTATCCAAAACCCACTAAAATTGTTCTACATCCTCCGCTGATTTCAGCAGCTTTCGATTAAATGGGACTCCAATTGGATAAACATTAATAAAAAGTTGGGAGAGCAGCACTAAACGCAACAGAACAGGGAAAGAGAAAGAAAGTGAACAAATCCCTCTCTTCAAATGATTAAGCATAAAAGAAGGAGATACGGCATTGGATAGATTAACGACAACCATAATATCCTGATCTTTTACCGTATTGCTGCATTCTGTAAATGCACAGAAAGGTGAGTTTCTGAAAAATGTTGATGCTGTACAATGAAGGCATCACTGTGTCTTGTCAGGACATCCCTCTGGTTCCTTGCACAAGGGAATTCCCTGGGCAATTAATCTTCAGTTTAGTATGAACACATCAGTTCAGATACTTGTCCAAAACTTTTTATAAAGACAGTTCTACAGAGTCAGTGGGTTCCACCCTGCTTAGTTCAGCCCATGTATGAACAATTTGTGCATAAAAGAATGAGGTTTATTTTATAACGATGAGTCAAGCAAACTCATCTGAGAATCTCATTGTCAAGCTGGATTCTTTCCTGGTTGCATAAAGTCCCCAGTGACTGTAAGCCACCTGAGGCATATGCCACATGTTGACATGGCAAAATTGAGGTGTACAGAGTTTTCAGTAGACTGGCAGGTGAAACAGTAGAGAGAAAAAAATTGAAATTTGTTTGTGTTTGCATTTTGCCTGCAAAGCTAAATACATTTCTTCACGGCTTAGTTTAAACAGAGTCATGAAAAATTCTGTTGTGGTCTTTTGCACATTGCTAGTCATGAAAATCTCTGGAGGCCAAATGATTTCTCTCTACCACCTTCTTCTTTATAACACACAGGCTCAATAAAGTCAAACAAACATTACACCAAGCACTGATGGGACAAGAGAACACAATTAAATTCCCACTTTCTCCAAAATTCTTGGTAAGTTTTGCAGGAGATTATTGCAAGACATTACACTGCTGAATACTGGAACAGAATAGGCCAAGCTAGGTGAAAAGTAGGGCTATGGACCAATTGAATTCTCTTCCTCAGGACAAGAGAGGTGGGTGTTAGGAGCAGAATCTTTGCATCCTCCTATATAGGCAAAACTTTACAATGTGCTTTGGGAAAAGGCTTCACTGATATTAAGCTGTCTAGCCACTACCACTGCGGTCTAATTACAATATGTCAATAAATTTTTCAATTTAAATATAAAATACAAAATACAAGACTGAAATTAATATCTCCAGTCAGATATATTGTGCAGTCTGAATCTGCATTAGCAACAACTCCATTGAACATCTATAGGAAAATTCACAAGGGTTATCTGATCACTGATCATCTATTGATAATTATTTGTTGATAATGGCAGTGATTTTAGACTTTTTTATATAGCAACTGTACTATATACTAGGACCAAGTAAAATCCCCAAAAAGGAACATGATCTGACTTACCAAGCACAAAAACGTGTTTTGCCTGTGGGATGACCCAGTTTCCAAGTTACATTGCACAAGCACGTATTACTGCAATAGGTATTGTGCTACATCTATGCTTGAGATCCTGTACACTAGTGAAAAAATCTTTGTAATGAAACAGAATAGTCCTATGGTCCTGTGAGGCTCCTCACAGCATCATTTAATTCCTGGGCAGCACAACATTCACACTGCTGCAACAACCTTCCCATATTTTTGTGCTGATATATCAAAGCATAACTCTAGACAAAACTGTTACCTATGCTTTTCACATACATATTTATCAATGATAGATAACTCTACTACAGTACATTGCAGTCCCCTCCCAACCCAACCCATCATGCAAGAGGTAGCAGAAAAAATCCTTCTCCCACAGTGTCTCAGTTCCAGACTCTGCCAGTGAGTAGGCCTGTGCTGTTGACCTTAGCTATTCTATTCAAAGTCCTGCATATGCCCTTTACCATATGGGAATAGTTCAGTTTAAGAAACGCACAACTTCATGAAATCAAACCAAATTTTATTTCTAGAAACAACAATCAATCGAGGCATATTTGCCCCCCACACCTTTTTTTTCTTTCTTATCAAACTGGAGGTTTTCCTCTGTCTCCCTTACAGTAAAAAAGTCCCCAAAAAACTTCTTCCTTTTTTCTGAACAGACAGCAGATGAGAAATTAATTTATTTCCTTTTCTTTTGGTTTCAAAAATATGAAATAATTTTAATCAGTTAAGAAAAAGGAAACAAATAACAACTGTTTGCTTCAATATACCACTATTATTAAATAAACACAGAAAAGAAAACCAAGGAGGCTGAATACTTTGATCTTAAAAGGCTTCAACCCCAGAATCCATAATCTGAATATAAATAGCAATATGCTCTTAATTATTCAGGTCCCCGACATTCCTTTTTAAAATTAAAATGTACACAGAGATAATGTCATTAAAAGGTGAAAAATATTCTATATCTATACAATATTATAATAACTTCTAAAACTGTAGTTTATACCAAGATTCTGAAAAGCAAATGGCATATTTTAAAAACTATATTCTGCTGCTACTGAATCAGCTATGTTCTGCTGCTAAAATCAGCTGCTACATGGAATATGTATAGAAAATAAGGATGGTAATTAAAATTATTGACCCAGTGATAACTCTCTGAGTAAGCAAAACTTGACTTCAGCGGGAATTATACTTGAGTTAAGACTGCAAGGTTGGACTGCACAATTGCCAAATGACTTCCTGTTTCTTCATCTTGTATATTAAAACCTGTAAAACCTCAATGCCATGACATAATTTTATGTTGTCACTAATATCACGGGACACCCCAGCTTGCCTTTGTGCTCAGAAGAAGCCCCTCTGTTGACATCTATTATGTACAGTCTGCTTCCATTTGCAACTGTGCAATGCAAACAATGTGTAGGGAACGACCCGTTCAGTTCCACACCATCGACAGATAAAACTGCTGAGCTCGGAAGCACAATTAAAAACAGTAGCTGTGATAGAAAAAAAAGAACATCCCACCAGTTTACTGCTCTGATCACAGGAAGACTCCAGGAGTAATAGCCGTTGTGTGTTTATGGAAGCAGGGAGGTGACTAAAAAGTGCCCTGTCAGTTTTCAGCTCTGTCTTGCCAGCTGCATTAAAATGCAGCCCTGAGCAATTTTTTTTTTTTTTTTGTCTGGAATTTCAGGAGCAGAGAGTACAAAAGAGCTGATGAGCAATGAATGCTTCACCCTTCCTCAATTAATCTTGTCTCTCTACCTTTGCTTTTGCTTTCCCTCTACATGAAGGTAATAATGACACCCTCATCCATTATCCTTTTATCCCTGTTATTCTCGTGAAATTGCTTAATAATATGTTACAGATTCGTCTTCACTCACATAATTCTTCCTGTCATTTGCAGTATATCATCCTGCAAACATACAGCCCACTTTCACTGGCCGTTCTTTGAAGATTATTGTCAGTGACATCTTCAGGATGCGTTTGGAATCTGGAGCATCATTTCCGTTGCGATGGGGAATTACACTGACTTATCTGTCATTGCCAAAAGCACAACAAGCAATTCAGTGTTAATGCAAAGGTAACACAGGTTTTTATCATGCCGCCAGAACAAGAGCTCTTGTAAATTTATGCTAATATGGCCCTTTTATAGTTTAATAACCTCCTCCCCTACTGCAAAAAGGGGCTCATGCACACGCACGAGCACACACATACACACACTAGCACCCACACACGCTGCTAGTTCAATAATCTGTGTCACAGTGTGGTAGGTAATTTGTAGCTGATCCTCTTGTAATTATTTATTTTAAATCTTTTTATGAATGCTAATCTTATATAGTACAGCGGATCTCCAGTTTTGTTAGATACATAGAAGTTGTAAGAGGTGACTGAACAGCTCCTATTTCTAGCAGTGGGTATCAGCCATGAATAGTTCCCATGACATGAATTCCCTATTTCTCAACAAAATAATAACAGATCAGTTTTTTTGGTTGTTGGGGTTTTTTTTTCCCCTTTCTTTTCTTTTCTGTGAGGCTATGGCTGCTGATTCCATTTGCTTTCCTCATCAAGAAATCCACTACTACAAACGAGCCCTTCTCCGTGATCCAGGGTGGCATTCCAGAGGGACCCTGGCGATCCTGCCTGCATGCCAAATCTGACAACACATGACAAGCCGGTCGGCGTGCAGTAATTTGACTAATTATACCGGATTAGAGCATATTAATGCAAGCTGTTTTCTCCAGAGTTAATGACCTGCTGACTGGGTTCTGTAAGGCCCCACTAGGTCTGCAGACAGCTAAAAAACAAAACCCTGCTTTCTAAGCCCTCGTCATTTCGCATCAGCAAATGAGTATATCAAACTACTGAGCAGCAAAATTCAAGCGACATTTTGTGTGCTACAAACCAATGCAGCTTTCCCTAACTTTCCACCTCAAGGGTTTCTTTGATATAAAATTAAAATCTAATTTTTTTCTCATTTATTGCCTTCCTGCAATGCAGAGTCCAGAAATTGAGGAGAATTTTTTTTTAACATTTTTTTTCTAGATATGTCCCCAGTTTTTTATCAATGAGAGAGGGGAGAGAAAAATAACTTATGGTCACTACAATACTGCCATGTGATTTCATTACTATTTTACCATTGTACACTTTTTAACAAGTAATTCGGTATTATAAACAATTTTATGAAGTGATGCTCTCAAATTAAGTGTGTTTCTCAGGAGCTTACAACCCTTGAGATAATTACTTTGAGACTGTTTTTTTTTTTCTAGCTGAATAACTGTTTCAGAAACAGATTGGCTGTTGCTTTAAATTATTTTAGGTGAATGAAAAATACTTTTCAAACTCGAATTAAATTATTTTAAGATAATTTCATTTTAAACTTTGGCTTTTTTTAAATAGAGGTTGTTAAGAACACAATAATTTTGACAAATATGAATTAATCAGGCTGAAGTTGAAGCTTTTTCTCCCCCAAGAGCCACGGATAACCTTTAGCAACATGATGAGGGCTTTGCATGTAGCTGTGTATATACAATGTAGGTTCTCATACTCTGAAATACAGAAACATGTTTTTCATTTAATGACTTTAATGTATATATATATATATAACTGAATTATCTTACGCAAACATTTAAATTACCCATTAAAGATTCTAAAATAAATTCACATGTGGAGCTCTTCATATGTACAAACTTGTGTATTCTTATTTAGGGTTTGGAATATATTCAGTACTCCACTGAATACTGAAAATATGCACATTTAGCAGAAGTCAACAGTTACTCTTTTCCTTCTTTTTCTAATATCTTTTTTTTTTTTAAATTTAAACACATGTATGTATTACTTTCTGGAATAACTAGTAATATAAAATCAAACTCCTGGTACATTTTTCTCAAAATACGTGTGAAAGTGGGCAACTGAATTGCAGCTCAGATACACATATTTCCAACATAAATGTATTGCTGATGCCAAACATCAGAAATACGTTTATTACGGGGAAAAAAATTAAGAGTTTCTGTTAGCACTACACCACCTTATCATAATAATTCTGCATGTGCATCTGTATCCTGTGTCTCAGAAAGGACTAATGACATACACCCAGTACATAAGATATACAGGGAACTAAATCCTATGCTTAGGCCCACATGTGTATCTAGCGTAACTCAAATGGAATTTAAAATTAGTTTACCACAAATGAGATCAGAAATATACTCATTTAAACCATATAGCCTTTGAGCCAAATTAAACTTCGTACAGTCCCCTATCAAATTATTTATGATTTGCATTTGTAAGCCAGACGAAAATTGGGCTATTTGTGACCTGTGCTTGCAGAAAGCACTATTTCTTTTCAGTGAGTAAAAAGAGGGTCTGAAAAACATTAGTAGTGATGTAAAAGTCCTAGAGGACTAGCTTAATCAGGAAATTGGTAATGAACTAGAGACCTTAACTCTTCATTTACTGGACTACATACAATAGTTGAACCAAATCCTGGTCTTGCCTTTAATTACCTTAAGACCTCTGCTTTGCCATCACCCCAGAGAGCCTGAAAGTTAGCACCCTCACAATGCTCTTCAATAATCTATGGAAAATGAAATGTCCACTGCAACCTGAAAGGCAATTATCAAATGCTCACAGCAGAAAGGCACCACACCCTGGCATTTTTGTTGGCACTCTCAGCAGAGGACTGGAGAGGAATGGGTATGAAGGATACTAAGCTGTCACCCCTAAGGGGGATCCTTCAGGTCATGGGTGAAACATATCAGGAGGGCAGTGTGGGAAAGGCAGAACTGTTGCTGCTCATGCATAAATAAAGGACTTCAGTCTTCAGGGCTGTCAATCCAGCATCTTTCAATAGAACTAAATTCATTATACACAAAAAGTGTAGATAGCCATTCTAAAAGGAATAAAGCTGGCTTCCAGCACTCCTCTGGATACCTATGTAATCAGTTTTATAATGAAGCTACTTTTACAGTAGAACTAGGTTTAGTAACTGGCTCTGTACATTAGAAGTAAAAAAGAAAAACAAAACAAAGAAGGTATTCAGTGAGCTTTTTACAAGAAAAATAACTTCATATTTCAGTATAGATACACATATATAATAGACATTATGTTTTGCACCAACAGAGAAACAGTCAAAAACATAATATTTTTAAATGAGGAAAACATTTGTATAACACTAAATAGCAGTTAAAATGTACACACCAATACAGGAAATCTCAAAGTTTAGATTAGCAGCCCTTAAAGCTTTGCTGCTTTTTTGAATTTATGTAATAGAGACTTACGGTAAAGGAAGAAATATTTAATTCTTGACTTTATGTAAGTTCTAAACCTGTTTATCTAAAATTCCAACCTTTGTAGCTGACAGAAATTTTTAGGCTTTACTTGAACAGCCTGATTACCATTCACACCCTAAGATCTCTGTGACACTGGCATGAAATGGTGACTGGGTGATCTCCTGGAAACTTACATGGATGCATAAATCATGCTGTTGTCTTTTCTCTTACAGCTATATAAATCCTGGTAGAGAGGGTAGAAGGTTTGGTAGAGAGGGTAGAAGGTTTGTGGTATTAAGGCCTTCTCTGCTAACTTCCCAAGAGCTCAAAGGTTGTACCTTCTTTACATACAAATGTCCATATGTACATTTGTAAAACACCCCACTGAACTAATGAAATTAATTAATTTTTTTCTATCATTGTTTTTTCTGGAAGATAAATAGGAGCTAATGACTGTAATGTTCACCAACCACAAACCCACTTTTCCTTCGACCTGTGAATTCTGTCACTGCAGCTTTGAAATCTTTTCCTTTTCCCTGCAGACCACTTATGCTCCAAAGCATATAAGAAAAACTATAATAAAAGGATCTACCAGGAAGCCAAATCGGACTTCTACTCAGCAGAGATGAAGGTGTTCACTAGGTTCACTTTGAAGAGTGAATAAAGCACTTTTCAGCCTGTCAAGCACAAAATATCAGACTATAAAATAGATTTCATATTAGTGTAATTATTTCATAACCACTACAATTCTTCATTTGAGTTTGTTAAAATTTTCTAAAGGGCATCTTTTCAGGTGGGATGCTGAAACTGTAAAATTAAGTACCATTCTGAAGATAACCAGGTTAAGAAAACAATAAACTGGTGTGTGTTGAACAGATCAGTGAGGGAAGCTTCCTTTAATATTAAAATATCTTTTGACACCCTATTTTACTCAGGCATGGCATACAGTACTTGGAATAAATGTTTCTATATTCAAGTGACTGGGTTTTCCTTGAACTAAAAAAACGGAGTAATAAAGAACCAAAATCTGTGGCATTCAGAAGCTCATATTATCCTGATCCTCTCGGCTATCTAGAGCTCAGAACAGCCCAAATATCTCCAAACAAGCTTTTATCATACAATTCACATTGACATATTCATGATACTAATTTATGCAAAAGCCTTAAAAGTTGGGGTAACAAAAGGAAAAAAACAAAACCAAACAAAATACATGCCCATGCACTATTTGTTATTATTTGAACCCTATTACTCAAAAATTAGGCAGTGTTTTTGAGGAAACAAAATCACCAGAGGAGGCATACACTATAAAAAAATTGGATAGTCAAGATTTTTATTTCATCAGTCACTGTGCACATTGCAATCCAAACAGAAAATACATTCCCATTTTGATAAAGAAGTTGACAGAACAAGTTTTAAATTATTTCTTGTTACTTTCATCAGACACATCATATTAATATTTCACCGGGAGCTGAGCATTTTTAAAATGTAAATATTTATGGTGTCCAAAACCCTATAGCCAGCTATTCCTGTCTAAATGTAAGCAAACAACTGATTGCTTACAAAAGCAGACTACATTTAATGCAATCACCAGTTATTATGCACAGTTTACTGTTGAAGGTAAATTCTCAACAAACGAGATTCAAGAGACAGGTCAATTTCTTTATTATTATTATCTTTTAAGGGGCATTTCCTAAAATTTAAATTCAATGAGCAATAATCTATGTAGAGTTTTTGATCTGGCTTAAGTATTATCTAATAACCCTGGTACTAAATAAAAATCACTAGAAGGCTATAGCATCTGCAAGACAACAAAAAAGGCTTACAGCACAGACTCCATGAAACATTTAGCTGTATTTTCTACACACTGATGTAGTGAAAAGGGGTAAGCTGTAAAAATGTGCTTCTGAGAGTTTCAAACCATATTGTACAGAAGTCACATCAAATTAATACTGAGGACCATTTAGAGCTTTTATTCTGAAAAGCTTTTGAAAAGGGATTAAACTATGAAAACTCGCATGATACTAAAGTACCTATTAATGGGTTTAGGGGGGGGAGGAACAATGAAAGTGTTATTTTTAGATAAATCGTTACTTTGTATGTAGCAGCACAAAGCATTTGCTAAAGAGACATTGCAACAGTTCTCCAGCAATATCCCGCATGTCTAAACACTGATTAGCAGGAGAATTTTTCTTGTCATTAAGAACAATCTTGTATAGAAAAGAGTGTCTTATGGCTTTCTCTTTAATTTTTGACAATTTTTATAAATAATGCATTAGGAAAACGTAATCCCAGTTAAAAACTGCATAAGTAAAACGACACCATTTTTAGATTACTTGTTATTGTAGAAAATGCAATAGAATGTTTGTAGTCCTCTATACACACATCTGATTATTGAAAGCCTGCTAACTACTGATATAAAAAAAGGTTCGCACTGTATCATACACTTAACACGCCAAAAAAAATTTTTTTTCAAAAAATAACAGGAAACAGCATGAGTAGTGAGAACAAGGAACTGGGGTAGTTGTCATCTCATCAAAAATAATGAATGCTCAAGAGATTTCTAACTTCATCTCTTCCCAGTCATTTGTCCGATAACAATAGACTACCAGGAGAGAAAAGACTAGACGCAGAACGCACTCTTCTTCCTTGGCTCTAGCTAGCACCTGTAACCCCAAACAGCTATGTACCAGCTGAAATCCACATGACAACAGCCCCAAAAGACAACTGGAAATGTTGTTCCTAGCCTGCTGTGCCTTCATTCAGTGGCAGGATGCACCACATGGTGGATGACAGCTTTGTGTCTGCCCCATCTTGCAGCCTCCCCTCCTCCCTCGACACACAGTCGTGCACACACAAAACAGTCTTACGGCTAATGATGCAAACATGAAGTGTAAAGTCTCCTTAATTTGACCCTTGTTAAACTCCTAATTGGATTGAGGCGGTCTCAGAGTGGAGAGCAACCCTGGATTATTCAAGAAAGCTTTTACAAAATGAAGACCAAATTACAAAAGGCTTCCACTCTGGCTGCAGGACACCACAAAGAACAGGCAATGAATTGCAGCTGTCACTTAAGTTAAAAATCTAATCAATTGCCTTTTTTTAAAACAGGTAACTTTTTGAACAGTTTCTTCATTGTGATACTCTTCAGAGTGTGCTTGACCCAAATTTAATAAGCTGCTATTAAAGCAGAAGAGCAGCTGTAGAGCAAACACTGTAGAATGATACCGTGCATTCAGGCTCTTAATGATTTTAAAATGACTACAACCATTGCTTCATTCAAGAGGAACAAAGCTCAGGGCTCTTTGCTCAACAATGTCTTAACACAAACTGTCTGAACAGACAGCATTCATTTGTCCTTCATGAACCCAAAAGGTCAGCTGCATTGCTGAGAACATCTCAACAGTTTAATTGTGTTTCTCCTGTAGGAAGACTGAGAGGAGAAACTTGGGGATTCCTTGTGTATGAAAACTAGCCTTTCTTTCTTTTTTTTTCCCTCCTTCCAAGGAAATATACAGCTTAAGCACGGAGACAAGGGGTGCATGATATGCAGACAGGTGTAAAACATGAAGTAATTATAGAAGCTCAAATTAGTTCCTAGGCCTGAGGCAAAAAAGAGAACAGTGCCTTGACAAAAGGGAATAGCAAATAAGGATAGCAAACAAAAAATGGCTTGAATGTGTAAATTAGCAAGAAAAATGAGACAGAAAAGCAGCTTTACTCTACTATTATTCACCACATGAGAACAGAGCAGCTGAACATGATCAAGAGGGCTTTGGAGGAGAGAGGCAGGCATCAACACCGAAACGAAGCCAAAGAGTGGCAGCTCCGCACTTTCTAGTCAGTCACTCATTATGTGGTGAAGTGCTCTTGAGAAGTGCCTCTTATACTTGACCTATCATATTACTTCTTCTGTAAACACATAATCCCTGCTTGTTAGGTGGTGTCAACACTAGCATTCATTCACTGTGGTAGTCCTTTTGTGTATAGACACTTTAGAAGTGCTGCCAAAACCAAAGAATTGACACCATAATAAAACAATCTGAATTTCAACCAGGTAAACAGATCCTAAGAGCTTCTGTGAGATGCACTGTGCAGAGCACTACATCCAGTGTCCCTTATTTGAGACAAAGCTTTCCTATCACAAAACCATTTTTGTGTGTGTGTCCTTTTAGCCAGATTAACAACCACCCAATGATTACCATTAATAAAGGAACAGGTTTAATAACTGGAATTACAGCCACTGCATCTTATGTGCTTCATTCATATAGTAAAAAAAGAAAAACCCCCACCAGTTTGAATACTTATGAGTCAGCTAAGCAGAAAACCTGAAATATAACAAATTGTACTTGTGCAGAACTGACCACTTTGTAGATACAAAGTATTATTTCCCTAAAGGTCACACAAAAATCATATAATCAGTCACCTTTTATGCCACAATTTCATCCCCTTTAAATTTCAGTTGTATTTCATACAGAAATTTTATACTTCAGTCTTTGTGGAGACTTATGTCTGATTATTATAATTAGATATTTAGACCTTCTACTCAAAGCTTATACCTCTAGCTGTTGAAGGGAAAAAAATACATCCTTAAGAGCACTTCCTTTAAACAAGAAGTATAAATAATTGATTCTGTGCTTCTGCATTGAGGTATTCTAGGTAGTCTATCAGCCGAGCATTTATAAAGAGCATTGAAAAGGTTTGCAGTCTGTAGAACTAAAAAGATGAATCAATCTTTCATTGAACACTTGAAAAAACAGGAGCAAAATTTCTGATATATCAAAGTACTATCAATGAAACACCATACTAGAACAGTAGTATTTGGCTGAAATGGCAATTTTTACAAACAAGTCCAGAGAAGGACAAAAGGAGGACTCAGATACATTAGTGCTCCAACTCTCAAAGCTGCAGACCCACAGTAGCACTGTGTGCCTCAAAAGGAGTGAGAAAGTACCATTACAGGCTTGGTACTGCAACAAGGTGACATGATGCATTACTGCAGCCATATCTAAAAAAATAACATTGTCATGTTACACCAATATCATCATCTTCCTGCCCTTGATTGCCAAGATTTTTTGTTGGGTTTTCTTGGGCTGGAGATTTAGCCTATGTTCTTATATACATGTAAATTTTGCAGCTGGATGTATTGTGTCCATACACTGAAATGTGCATTTCTGGGAAACTTGGACACCATTCGTGTTTGATTCAGTTAGCTTACTTTGCAGCTTGCCTACCCTTTGGTCCTCTACTCATCCACCTGGGAACAGGAAGAGTGAAATATTCCCTCCTGTACTAGCCACTGCATCTCATTCAAACACCTCCGATTGAAGTCTCAGCAGCCTCGACCAATCTGAATAAACATCAAAAGGAAATCTTATTCTCACACCTTCTGTGTTTGTCTTTCAACTGGTGCTTCTCTCAGTCCTAACCCCTAAACAGAACTTCTTCCCTACATCGCTGTCCATTTAGAAATGCCATTTTATACTGATTTTTAAAAAAAGCAGATATACCAGCTTCCTACATGATGACGTAGCCATCTCTATTAGGATCTTTTTACCTTTTCCACTATGTCTTCCTTCTATTTATTTTCACAATTTCTTGCATTTGCCAAAATTAGACAGTAAATTGAGGCCAGAATAACGTAATTTTTATTTCTCTAAGGCAACACAGAAATGTGTCACTCTATAAATATTAAACAAGACCAGTACCAAATAACATAGGCCTGCGAATGCAGCCCTCACAAGTTTCATGTTTAGTAACTTTCATTTAAGAACATTACAGCACCATGCAAAAGAAGCAAGTTCATCAGTTTGTGCATATGCAGAGGTCTTGTGCACTCCTTCTCATTAGGACTTGATTTAGAAGGTAAAGAAATACCAGCCAAGGTGTCAGTATAATTATCTACACTTCTAAAGATTTGCCATGAACTTCATTACATGTGTTCCCTCAAAACTTCTGGATTTTCTGTTGTCCCCTCTTCTCAGATATATTGTTTCCCACACTAAAAAACTTTCCCTTACAGTATAGACTTCACAAGGCTCTGGACAGGTTAACCTTTAGGTCAGTGATGGATGGTGAAGAGACTGCTGTCACTGTCTGGGGCTCTGGAGAGCAGCTCTTGGAAAACTCCCTTATTTGCTTTCACAAAGCAATGACTTCTGCCCACAAAAGCAGCAACTACATTGAGGCTCGCTCAGTTCATGCACAGCCAAGAGTAATTCTGGAGAATGTTGACATTTTACAGTATATTCACATCACAGTTATCACATGGGCCAACTGTGCTTAGGTGTACTGGTAGATACTCTTTAATGTTGGGATTTCTGCTTACTAGTGGTATTTATGTGAAGAAAGCCCTACAGTTTCTACTTTATTTGAAACTTCTTTAAGCAAAGAACTACTTCTTCCTTTCTTATTTGTCCTCTGTCCTGATTTCCCCCCTTTGAAATTTTATATTGTTTTTTTAGTCCAGCCCCTTCAATGAAACAAATTTTACTAGAAATTTTGTAATTAATTTTGCCTGAAAAGTTTTCATGTCTTGCATTTCAAATTCATTCTCTTCGATCTCTTTGCCCTGATCTTCAGCTAATTCAGTCACTTTTTTCCTAACCAAAGCACAGCATATTTTTTGCTTGTCTTCTTGTTTGTGATTTATTTCTTCTATTCCAGAGAGTTGTATAAACTTCACTAAAGTGGTATAAAAATTGAGGGTTTAATGGAATCACTATAATTTTGACTGCACAACACATACAGTACCACAGGGTCAGTGTGAGGTTGGAGTTCAAATTCCTTATGCGTTTAGTAAACTTAAACAGGCCAGCATTTGCTTTACAAGCAGTCCAATATGTCTACCATGTGACTGATCAGCACATATGGAATATGGCAAACATTCTTTTCTCCACACTTTTTTCAGAATTTCTAGAAAACAAACCAACTTGGCAGCCCGGCCCCACAAATCTGGGAGACTACCAGGGAAAGTGGAAGGTAATGGCTTACCAGAAAAAACAAAAGTCTGGTGCTAACACTGGTGAGATTAACAAGGTAAGAATTTAAAGCCCAAAAAGCACTTCAGCTTCTTGTTTCCATTTTTGCCAGTTATCATTGCAGGTACTAATGAGTACTACTTTATTATTATTTCCTAACTACTCATACGAAAAACTATTTTCACCTACCCATACCTGATAAGCATATCATATTCATTAGCATAAAGAAGTTTCTAGAATCACAGTGACTTAAATAGTCATTCCTGTGACAAAATTCCTGTAAAGTAGCAGAAGAACAGAAATAAAATGAATGCAGCTTACAGAAGAAAATAGTATAGGATTCCCAGCTTTTGTAAGGCCACACTCTTCTGTGAAACAAACTCTTCCAGAGGCCAACTAAGACATGAGCTCCTGCATCAAAAGTTTGGTTAGCACAAAAGAATGACTGACATGTAAGCTTCACTGACCCAACTACATCTGATGTAATTAGTGTCATCATTTTAGCTAGTGCTTGATTTGGACCATTAGTCTTAAATATTTTATTAAATGTTTAAAATTATATAGAACAGATGTACTCTGACTAAACATGCGTAGCTTGCTTACTGGCCAACACTACACTGGAACTGCAATATTTGAATAGCACAAACCCATAATTCCAGTTAACTAGTCTTTAAATTTGTTACAATCTTTCCCCGAAAACAACTGCTCATTTTTAGGCATCATTTTTCTAATATATCGGTCATTGTACTTTGCCACAGTTCTTTAACAAAGAATACACAAGAAACTGAAAAAAACCTTACAAAACATGCAAAATCCTTGTTTTCATCTGTGACGTATCCTATCTAAGTATTTCAATAATAAGTATGTGCTGACAATTTAGCAGCCCTCTTGTAATATCTGGCATGGTAACCAGATATTATGTGCTTCATCCCAAAAGTCAAATCACAATTCAAATCACAATTGTATCACCAGTGAAGCCAAAACCAGGTCAGATTTTATATCAGTATAAATCATTGTGTAAAAATTGTCTTCAGAACTTTTGTATACAGAGGAAGTTCAGAACAAAGCATAATGACCGAAACCAAATTCTGTTTATTTAAAACGAGTGGAGCGTAACTGCTAATTTATGATACAATTGTTCTCAGCAAACCAGCCAGTTTTCAAATTCAATACACATATTATATACAGGTATAATCACACTCTCCATATACAAACAGCCCTTTTACCTTCTGATAGTTATTGTCTTGGGTGCATAACACTGCAACCCACAAAAATTTAGGAAAAAAAATGAAACCATCACCAGACCTTCTGAGACTTTTATCTTGGTTATCGAGATTAAAATTAGGTGGAAATTCTACATTTTTCCTTCCCCAGTGGTTCAAAATCCTACTGATTCTGAAAAATGCTATCAATACTGTAAATGTCACTACTGGGACAGGTTAGGGCACAGGTAAGCTTCAGGTCTGACAGTGACCACATCCTCTTGCCTAACATTATGGCTAAGGAATATTATCTTACACTATTCACTCCTCAGAACTAGAGATATCTTCTCACTCCCAATGCTGCTTATGTCATCTTGAGACATCCCTGGCTATTTTCACAAAAACAGATTAAAACAATAATTCATTCTCAGTAGCACTATTTTTCTACTCATGCAGCCAGTGGGAAGGATGTGAACTGTATTTCCTAGTCAGTTGTTCTCCAACCTTATAAAATGCTTTTTATTAAGTGTGTACTAAAATAAGTATTTATCCCTTCTCCTATTCCTACAAGCAGTATTGTAACTTTTAACATCTTCCTTTTCTTGTTTTTTGAAAAAAAGAAAATTTTGTTGAAGTACTGAAAAAAAACTAACGCGAAAGTATTTCAAATCTGGATGCAAAGTTAGGGGTGAAGATGAAAGAAACTGATACAACTGAAGACAGACATAATTGAGGACTATTATTACTGAACACTGATGCCAAGATACTTGCAAAAACATCCAGCCTCCCTGGATTGCTGTGAATCTGGTAGATGAAGTGACAAACCCTGAAGCTTCTGTGCACACCACCACCCTGTGATTTCAGAGGCACATTAGCATCTTGGAAAAAGATTTTTAGAATCATCCTGGCAAAAATATATATGAGTACTTCTTGGATAGTAGATGAGTCCCACTAATGTCAGTGGATTTACTTGTCTGAGAGACCGGTAAGTCAAGATAAATTAGGGTGAGAATGATAGATCTAAGGTTAAATAAAGGTTGACATCCATGCTTCAGTAAAGAATTTTTGTTGTTGTTGCTTTATGAAACCTGCAAAGCAACAAGACATTTTCTTCCCAACTTTTAAATCTGTCTTTCCACAAAATATCACCACCTATCAAAACTCAAATTGCATAATAAAATCTGCTTTGCTAAAAGGTATGAAGGGAACCTAACCTTAACTTACGGGGTTCACAGAAACTCTGAGCCATTTAACAGCAGTACATTTAAGTGGGTTACTGCAAGTCTGGAAAGAGTAAATGACTAAACAAGAGCCATACAAAAGTCAATATCCCTAAAGTTACAGATCCCATTTATAATTTCAGTCTGACTGTATATTTTTAAACAGATGTACCCAGCCAATATCTTTGTAATTAGTTTGTGGTACACTGAATAGCAAATTTTCTCTGATGGACTCAATACCACATGCTCCCAATACGTGTCCAAAGTGGAGGGCACAATATAACCATTTTACAGAACTCAGGAATCAGACAGGAGCAGAATAAATCACTCTGTGAACAAGCTGTGTACCAGGCTTCATTAGTTATAATTACCCCCAAAATATGCTCAGCAGAATGCACACGTGTCATCTGGGAGTGACACACAATAGAGTGGGCAACTTATAAACTCCTCCAAGCACAGAAAGAGTCCATAAAACAACTGGCTTGTGCATTTGGATTCATGTGATAACACCTCCTATTGCATAAGCCACCAGATGACACAGATGGGGCAAATCCAAACAAGGAACATTTCTTTTGTATAGGCATTGGACTTCATTTGATGCCTATTCAACCAAAAAGCTGAGAAAGCTGAGTATGAAACACTAGATCTTTTTTTTTTATTTCCCAGATTGTGCTACACTTGCTCAAAATAATAAAATGAATAGTTTTAAACACTTTGAACATAATGACTTACAGAAAAAAAACAGTGCAACAAAACAAAACAGGACGTTAAATTTAACATACTTATGCACAGCCAAAAACAAACACTCATCCCCAAACTTCAACATGAAACATTTCCAATATAGTATTAACCACCATCTCCATTTCACACATCTTATTGCCAAAAGAGGTAAGTACTGACTGAAGATCTTTGAGAACACCCACATCAGCAATCAGATCTATTATTTTCTGGAGAAAATAATATTAACTATGTTCATGGATCAGATTACCTTTCCTTTAATGACTACTACAGAATCAGCCACATTGCAATTATTGCAATATTGATCTCAACTTTCTCTGTAAACTTGTAAATTTTTTTCTTCTTCCCATGCTTTCAGCAAATCATAATAGCTATTTTTTGTCTGGGACATTCCAATCTAGTACTAAATGCACATTTTTTTCCTCCTATTCTCGCTATTTACTTCTTTCCATCCATATAGCACATTGTTCCTGGTCATATCATTAAAAGTCTTTCCCCATCTTTTCTGTAATTTTCTATTATTGCCCACTGCAATGGAGATGTGTTCTTGAAAAATATTGGTGTAAGTACTTGTTTACTGAAATAAAAATAAGCTCTAGCTCAAAGGGAAACTCATATTCATATGCAGTTCACTGTACAGACTGATTTAATGGCAAATATAATGTTCTAGTTAAACATGCTCATATATGTCAGTACTTTAATATAAACATGGAAATAGATATTGTCTGGATGTTATATGTGTAGTATAGTGCATGTGTACACATACTGACATGAATGCCCCTATGTCTATTTACTTTTGTATTCAAGTGTATAAACACATGGAAATAGACTCACAGCAAAATACAGACAGGTGTATGTGCACACACTCAAGAAGTACCCTACACCTTTCGGTGGCATAGTCAGTGCTTGTACTGTGTTACATTTCTGATGTGCTGTTAAAGAACTATGTAGTATCTCCACATCTGTTAGCTACTTCCAAGAAAACCCAGAAAGTAACTCCAAACCTCTGACTGTAGAATAAATTAGCAATATTAACCACATGCCACTGAGTTCTGTGAAACCACTCTTATCCACAAAATAGATACCCAGTTATTTTGACAGAGTGGAATCTAGCAGAATACTGGTAACATGAACTGCCACAGAGAGAGCTGAATATATCCACAATACCTAAGATCAATTAAGGTCTATTACAAATAGCATCCATTAACCTGTGATCTGTCAGATCTATGCATCAGTAACACTGTGTGGAAGTAAGCAAGGACAGAATTTGCCCCACTTGGCCCCATTTCTGTGTAGTGCAACCAAGAGGTCAGCTTCAGCATTCATGCATTCAATGCCAGCAAACTCCATAGAGTGCTCACAGGCACAGTGGCAGCAATTTCCTATTTTTAAAAGATCAGAGAAGCAAAAACGATTTGTGAATGCGAGTGCTATGGTATTATTTGAAGTCACTGCCTTCTTTTCTTTTCATTTTTCTTTCTTTTTAGAGAAACAGATATTGAAACTATCCCAGCTAATAATTTCAGTCTGACACTTGAGTTTAAAAGGTTAAGTTACTATCTGAAGAAAGGTAATCTGACTGCCTTTCATAGCAGCCTGCAAGCTCTGCAATCTGCATAGAGAGGGGCATTTGTCATCATTAGCTGAGCAGTGACAGCTGGTACCTAGGGTGTCCCAGATTTAAGAAGTGGCAAAGGCACTCTTTTGCCTTAAGTTGCCATCAAGTATAGCATGTTTCATAAGGAGCACTATTTTCTTCCTGTTATAGAGCATGAAATAACAGCAGTGAATGCATCTGTATTTTTTTCAGCATGGAGAATTGGCTGATATACAATTAGCAGTTGCCTTTAGACCACAAGACACCAGGTTTATTCTATGAACAAATATCCAATTCACGTCACTTGAAAATAACTACAATTGGCTTAAAATTAGGGCAGTATATTTTCCTTCAGAGATATTTCAGACTGATGGATTTGTAGATTTTATTTATGGACATGACAAACTGTGAATAAAACCCAGTTTTTAAATAGAGGTATAGTACTGTCACTCCAAGCTAGGGGTGCCTAATTGCTTAAAACAGACTTGTTATTAGATACAGGAAAAAAATAGTCCTACACTGGCATACAATCCAATGCAGTACATTAATGCTCTGAAAGAATACCTGATGCAGCACTATTTTAACAGCAGCTTTAGAAACTTAAAGTATATTCTCATAGTGTATTTAATAGCTAAATTTGATGCAATACTTTTTTTTCGAAACAGTTCCACGGAATTTTGCAAATGTATTCATATTGAAGTGTGCATTTAATAAATAGAATGTGTCGAAATCTATGAAAAAAGTTGTTTTCATACCACCATCAATAATTCATTCTATGAAAGACTGAACAAATGGTTTATAAACATTAAGAGACCCTGACTTGCTTGTTTTTACAGAAACAAAATACAAAACTAAAAATTAATATACCTTGACATGAAAAAAACAAACAAAAAAACTCAGCAAAACAACCAACCAAAACAAACCAAACAGAATTTAGAAAAGCGAACACAAAAAACCCCTCATTTCTCCACAGTCTCTCAAGTTTGGAAACATAATCCATAATGCTAGATTTTGCATTATTATGTAAAATAGTTTTTCACAAATAAAACTAATTTTTGTGTTAATGTAAAATCTATGCAAATAGATGCAGTCATTTATCAGGGAAGCTGACAAGCATTCCATATTGGAGAGGGAAAATGAAACTGCCTCAAGAATAGAGGCAATTAATTATTTCTGTATTTTCTCTTCCTCTGTCTTGAGGCACAGAAGTTATCCATCCAGTTAAAACAGCAAATGAAATAAAGAGATTTTTTTTTTATTTAAACACATATGGCTTTTGCCTGCAATACTGATCACCACAAGGTCTACAGATGCCCGTGGCTAAATTGTACACTGGCAGATGCACACAAGGGAAAACTGTGTTAATGCAGCGTGGTGAACAAAACAAATGAAGAACTGAATTTTGGGGGGTGGGGATAGAGGGTGAGGGAGAGAGGACTTTTTTTCATCATGCTGAGATACAGTTTGCCTACAAAGGGTGGATTAGGTTAGCCATAGATTTAGCCTAAAAAATTTCTTCTTCTCCCCTATATCAAAAACCTGAATAGTACATACAGAAGAAAACACCCATGTAGATCCATGCAGTTTTCTAATGTACAGATTATAAATAATGGGCTTGCCAAGATAAATGGTTATATTATTTCATCTTTACAATTAAGGACTAATAATACATAATGAATGTACTCACAGAATATAATGAGAAAAGTGTTGTCCAACATACTTGCTGTCATTTTTTACTTATTTAAAGAAGCAATGTCTTGAAGTGTAGGGGAAAATGGCAAGCCTTATGGCACAACCTAACATATGCCATACACTCATCTGTGCTTCGGAGGGCTAGTAAGAATTCCGCACTTAATAATTGTTCCTTTTGATAAGGTTATTTTAAAAAAAAATGAAGTGAAAACCAAAACCAGTTTATTCCTGGAAATAATTTGCAGGAGAAAACAAAAATTAGAAATGGTAAAATATTTACTGAAAATAAGACAGAACCATGTTGATCACAGTAACTTCTCTCTTAGTAGGCCTGTACACACTGCATAACCCCATTAAAATCATTACTGACCTTAAAAAAAGTAAAACCCCCCAATTTTCCCCTGAACATTTCCTTTAATTTTATAAAATAATTATTTTGTATCAATTAAAACAGTAAATGAAGAAGATTCATAAATGTGAAGTAATAAAGATATCTCCTTTTCCTCATCTAAAACTAAGCAGTCTTAAGAGACACCATTGTCACCACCCTAACAGATAGACTATATTTTTTATCTTCTTTTCAATGGCACTAATGTATTATGAATGATAACATGTCCAAAAGGCAAAATCTATTTCGATTATGAAGAAAAATTGATAGCAATATTCCTTTCAGATATACAGATACCTCCACAAGCCAATATTTCTCTTTCAACAATTTGACTGGGTATTTATGAAATTACAAGACTATATGCTACTTCTATAGCCTTTCTCATTTCAGGGACACGAGCACTATGCCACAAAGGATCCACTTCTTTATATTCTGTCCTAGAGCTGGCCTAAAAACTGGTTGGGAAAAGCAGGAAGGACAGTAGGTGATGTAGGTTAAATTTTCGAATTCAAGTAAGAGGACAACTGGAGTGATTTGCTGCTCTTAATAAGAGACTCAAATTTCCCCTAGATAAAATATTGTATTCTACAACGACAATGTTCCACCACTTAAAAAAAAAAAAAAAAAGAAAGTTCAGAGTGGTGGTGGAAAAATATTTTAAATAACAAAAGATCTAAGTATCTTATTTTTCCTGAACAGATTTCACCTCTTCTTCCTTAAATAAGTTGGTTAACATTATATTACAGTTATAGGTAGGATACTTTTAGGAACAATAAGTGTTCTTAGCGAGTAGGTTGCTTATATTTAATACTCCAAAAAGACTCTGTAGCTTTAGGGAGTTTAGAAATCGTCCTGAATAGGTGAAAGTAGATGAAAAAATATAGTTTTAATGGGGATTCTGAAAGCATAATCTTTCATCTGTTTCTCTGAATAACCTCACCCTCCTCATAAGGGTTTTAGAGTTGATTGGGGGGGCATTTTTGTGAGAGGATGTTGTTAAAATAGGGACAAAACAGCAATGTCCTCTCTCAATAAGCTATTTTAACACTATGGCTAAAGCACAATGAAATAATAGGGAAGTGCTGCTTGACAGAAGTGTAGATATTTGAGCCAAAAATGTATTTCCTCACCAACGCATGCATTTGATATGTTAAGATATTTTAGAGACTCACTGTATTTCATCCTCTTCAAAAGCTAACCTCCAAGTGTTACCCTGTTTTGGCCCTGATTCTGCCCATGATGTCACGGGTGCTTTTAGGCTCATAGTGAAGCACACGGGCAATTATTTGCAGGATCAGGGCCTTCATAAGGTTCAATGAAAGGTATTAATCACTAACGACCAACTCACTCAACTCCTCCCTTCACTGTTATTTGGAAAGAAAATATTGGAGAGCTATACACTGCATTAAAAATAGAAGTCTGCTTTGAAATATGTTAGGTATGTCCTTTCATAGCTAAAGCAAGATGAAATGAATGACACAGGTAATTTACCATACTCATGTAATTGTAAAGAGAGAGGACAAAGTTTCATTTTGAATTGGAGGGACATAAGATGCCCAAAGTATTGGCAGCATGAAAATTAACAATAAACACATACTATGACCATACAAAAAAAATGGTGCTTACTTATAACTTCATACTGGCCAGTGTTCAAAGGTGTTAAGCAATATCTTCTGCTAATTTCAGTATCTTCAGCAGCTACTGACGAGATGATGTAGTTTGGTTTGCTAGTCAATATGAAACCACGTTACAGAGAAGCAACACTCACAAAAATAAGTACGTTCAAGACATACCACCCTCCCATTCTGGCTGGGCTAATAAGATGTTGGGTTACTGCTAAGACATAGCATATTGTGTGATGCCATAATTTATATAATGATGCATTTCAAATTCCCCCACTTCAATTTCAACTTACGTTTTCTAACACATTAGTCCTCTCTCATATTCCAGGGCTAAAGTTACTGAGGGGAAAGATTAATTCAGACACGAATTCTTCAGAAGTTGCTCATCCAACACTTACAGCTTTATTTTCAAGGGCAACATTCAATATTTTCAGTCATTTAATCATATACAGCAATACAGAGTAATGAGAGTTCTGCAGTGTTGGATGACCCACTACAGATGTAGTAGATTAAAAGGCACTAATCCCCACTGATCCCATGCTCCTCTAGCAGTTCAGCAAAAAAAGAACATTCTGAAAGCGAGAGATCTTTAAAAAAAAACCAAAAACCCCAATGTTGGACTGCTTAAATAAAATGTTGTACTATAAGGAATGTCTGGATTTGGAGAAGCTGATGGATAAGTGAACCAAATGAATAATTCAATGCTTTTTTTTCCTGCTTAAGCTTCTGCAGTTCTAGCCAAAATCACAGTTCTGCAAGCTCCATGTTTACTTTTGAGATGTAACATTTTGGAGAAAACAAATCAATTACCATTTTTTCCCTTAACAGATTGGAGATTAGAGGAATTTAAAGCATTAACAGTTCATCCGTAAGACCTAGGATGACCAAGTCCAACAGTAAATCAAACTTTAATAGGAAGCAAATACATACACATTAAGTTTCACACTAATGAATGCTAATTGTGTACTGTAAAAGGAATTATGTCACAATTTCCCAAAAAAATAAAAAACATTTGCAGAAAACTGTTCACAACAGAGGGCAAATATTTGTGTACCAAAATATGCAAAACTTGATACCCACAAATCTTAGCAATGAAGTGCATACGTTTATTAAAATTGCAATTTTGTGAACATTCTAGCAACTTACATTTAAACTTTTCAGTTGTTCCTAAATTGGAAAGTGGAGGCAAAAAGTAAACTACAAAATAAGAATACATAAAATTGAAGGTACCATCAACTTCTATCACAAAAAAAAAGATGCTGCCTACTTTATATAATGTGACACATATAGCAAACCCAGCACAAATATCTGTCTTTAGTTTTCCTACTTGAAAAAAAAAAGTGAATTTATTGTTGCTGGCAGGATGATATGGCTGAAATAACCAGGAAGAATTGAGGGGGGAAGGGGAGAAAGAGGAGCCAAGAAATCAGATACATTCAATGAGCCTTCAAACTCACTTCAGCAGTAGGAATAAATAATTTAATCAACTCAGCTTCATTTTTTCTTCCTACCTCCCTAGTGCAATTGGCAGATATTAAAAAATAAAACTTTAAAATTCATGAGCAGTTGTGTGTGGAAGAACTATCACTATATAATAAGAAATATAAAGTGATATCCATGCAAGCCCTTTGTGCAGATATGCATCTGCATGTGCATTTTAACTCACACTTTTCACCATATGAAAAAGAAAGTATTGGTTAAATCTATATGTACAGCAACTTTTTTTTTTTTTATTTTCAAATTGCAATTTGGGGATGTGGGCGAGTACAAAGACTTTCAACACCATTTGCCTTTTTGGCTAACATGAGCACTACATGACAAGGCAATGTAGTTTTAAAGATTTGAAATAACAAGCAGAGCTCAACAAATACTGTTCTAGTACTCCCTAATTAGGGGAAATATCTGGAAAACAGCAATTTGGTACAAGTTACCAATATCATATGGTACCACTATCATGACAAATGATCGATCATCATTTTAATGAGGTGACTTTAATCCCGATTTTCCAAAACAACATACTACTCAATAAACCCAGTAGAAACAAAATTCATTGCTGAAAAGGTGTTTCTTTTCTAGTTTACAAGGGACACAATTAATAACTACAGAGAAAAATTAACTGCAGTAAGCGGTCAGAAGCTTTGAAAAATGTCCATATTTTTATATAATAAATAGTCATATGGATAATAATTTTCGACATCTAAACCAAACCGACTTCTTGTCATGTTAAATAACTGGGTCACTTCAACAGTCACATTTCAGTGGTGTCCGTGATGCCTAAATACACAAATTTTTAAACTATTAGATGTTTGGTGTGTGAAATGAAATGATGGAGTGAAGTTAACAGCGACCTTCAGTGTTAAATATCACCCAGTCAAGGCTAAATCTAATATTTCTTATAGCCACCGAGATACAATAAATACGTATAACCTGCATTACTTGGTATCATAGCCTAATCTTAGCACTACACATTGAAAACTCCGATTTAGTATATAAGACATAATTTTTGTTTAAATTAATTTTGCCACATTATGAATGCTACGACTTCTGACAGCTTAAAGGTACGACCTTTCCACTTTTGCCTTTAGCAACTGGAATTGCCAAGATAAAACCCACGGGGCAAAAATAGGCCCGGAACGTCCCCATCGCTAGCGTGCAGCTCGGAGGCTCCTGCAACGCTGGAAAGTTGAGGGGTGCCCCCACGGCAGGAAAGGGCTGTTCCCTCGGCGGGAAAGGCAGGAAGGGACAACCTTTTGTCCTCCCGCTGTAACTTTCGGTTTTATCCGGCGCTGGTCTCTGACCCTGCCAGAAAGGGGCTCTTTGACATTTCCATCCCAAAGAAGCCGCCCCCGACACGGCAGCGCCGGCGGTTTCGAGCCGGGCGGCCCCGGGACCAGCGGCCGCCGCCCGGGGCGGGAACCGGGGCCGAGATTGGGGCCGCCGTGGGCCTTCCCCCGCACCAGTCGGTCCCCGGGACCCGCTCGCCGGAGTTGGTCCCAACTTGACCGCTTTTCCTTCCTGTGCACAGCCCAGCCGTGCCCTGCTGCGGCAAACGCCTCCCCGTGTGTCTGGGGGCACGGCACGACCGCCCTCGCCCGCGGCCCCGAGGGGCGGGCTGAGCCGTGCCGGGCCCCATCCTGGGGCAGCGGGGCGGGATGTGCCGGGCCGGAGAGGTGCCTCCCCCTCCCC
>VZRQ01001603.1:380623-515805 GCA_013397975.1 Machaerirhynchus nigripectus
TTTTTTTTTTTTTTTTTTTTTGCACCTACTTTAATGCCCCAGGCACAAAAAGGCTAACATCGTTAAATATATTTACGGCAAGATCATTTTTGTTTCAACTCGCTGTCACTTAGCCTTTTAAAATTGCTGTATAACAATACTTCGCTCAAATATATTCCTTAACGAGACGCTTTCACGGGCATTGAAAAGATGGGATGAGGAAAACCTATTGTAAAAGGCAGCCTTCTCCACACAAATTGTTAGATTTTAATGCAGGAGAAAAAAACCCAAAACAACCCTTCTTTAATCCAAAAGACAAAAGGATCGCTTTTTCACCATCTTAGCTTCAATAACAATGCAATCTGCTGTTAAAGCTGACAGTGGCCGTTTAGGAAGCTCACTTGCTTCGAAGAAAGTACTACATATAAAATATTCTTCTCGATTTAACCACGAAAGCCTGTGGGATAATTTGGGTACACATACATAAACACAGAGAGCCACATGCATGTGTAAACACGTATCTGACATATGAATAATAAAACTCCAGTATTGAGAAGCTAGGTACAACACCTGACTGATGGACCTTTTCGAAACTGGCGAACTGACCATCTCAGGAGGTACTACACAGGGTTTGGTTGTTTTACGCAGCTAAAAAATCTCCCTTGCAATAAGGGGACCCCTGCTCAGGGGGCAGAGAGGCGGGAGCCTCCCGCCGCCTTCCCCGGCCGCTCGCCCTTCCAGCAGCGCCGTGCGGGCGCTGGCGCGGCCGAGCCGAGCCCGGAGCTGCGGCTCGCACTGGGGCCAACGCCACGGATGCGCCCTCACCACCTCCCCCAGCACTGCCCGCACGCTTCACTACCAGCTCTTGCAAGCAGCACTTCAAATTACTCACTTAGCCCAAATTACTCCTGTATCGGTGCATCTAACTGTCATGTTGTTAATGCTTTACTTTACTGTAACACCCAATTTGAGCCCTTATTGCACAATATTTTGTCATTTACGTTGCAAAATAAATAAAGAGGAAGGCAGAGACTGCTGTGCGTACAGGGGGAAGCTAAAACGCACAGTTTCAGTGACAGCTTTCAGCAGCCCAGCGTGGCGGACGGGATAATATTGATACAAACTCTATTTTCTTTCATTTTATTGTTTTCCATCTCCTAATAAACCGAGGTAGCCTCTTGACCCCAGTCAGCTGATCGGAATCACATGCGCCGGGCTTGCCTTGCTGCTCTCCCAGTCTCGCCTCCATCTTCTCTCCCTCCCTTGGCGGTGGGAAAGGAGCCGATCCGAGCCGGGGAAGCCCGGCTGCAGGCTCCAAAGGGCAGGGTGATCGATCCGAAACGCCGCTTTAAAGCCTCATCAATCTTCATCTAGGTTGCTCAAGTAATTACGCCCGATTCTCTTGTACGATTACAAGTGGATTTGGGTTTCTATTCCCCAGGCCCCCTTTCTTTGTGTTTACAGAAGGGGGGTCTGGGCAGCCAGCGGTTCCCTGCCTTGCAGAAGCACTTGCCCTCTCAAGCAGAGCGTCCTACCCCTCCTCTCGCCCTTGTCGGGCACACTTGGCCCGGCGCAGGGTGATGGGCTCCTGGGCCTTTGTGCAGGGAGAAAAGCGCCTTCGGAAGGCGCGTCCTGGAAACGACCCGATATTCTATCACTTTAAGGAGGCGTTTGTGGGCTTTGCTGAATCCCAGAAGGAAGAACATCAATTTAATCCAATTACCTCTTTTCCCTGGTGTTGTGTGGCTAAAATAAAAATAAAGCCACCGCTATTTAACGGCCAAAAGGCCAAACCCTATAATCTGCCATTGAGGCGAAGACAATGCGCGCTCCGGTTAGCTGGTTGTGCCAGTGATGTGCCCTCACGGACTGGAGCAGGGGGCAGAGCTGCAAAAGCAGGGGTGAATGTGGAGGGAAAGCGAACAGTCACTTCTTAGCCCGTTACTGAAGGCAGGGGAAATCGGGGATTTCTGGCTTTCTACTCCTCCCGAGAAAAGGCTCCGAGCTCCCTCCCAGACTGGTACCTTGGCATCTGCCCTGCATTCTACTCAAATGACACCCTAGATTTGTTGCAAGGTAAACATGTCAGAAGTATCACAATGCGACAAGGAATAAGCATTATCGTACTTTCCAGATGAGAAAAGGTTTGCTTGTTGGAGTTTTTTTGTTTTGGGGAAAAAAAAAAATTTAAAAAAAAAAAAAAAAGCAGAAAGCAAAATAAATAGCAGTCACATTGTGGGATTTCGGGAAAGGAGGTGTTACAAACTAAGTTTAAAAAATCTTTACAGATTTTTTTCTCTCCTTAAAGCACAAAATGAAAAAAAAAAAATCGGTATTAGCAGTGTTTCATTTTTACACTTGTCCTTTGGAAATCTCCAATTACAACTTGCAATTCCATAGCATGTTTAAGGAGCACTGAGTCTTTTTGTTGTAGCCTTCAGGGAGCAAGCCAGCCACTGAGAGAATACGAAATTAATCCACTACAGCTATAGAGAGAGAGGATTATGTTTTAATCCCCTTTGGGATAGTCCCTGGATTTTAAGGATCCGATATTAAAATGTTTACATAGAGCATAATCAAAACAGCGCAGATTTTCCATATGGCACCGAGCTATCGGGAAGCTCTGGGTCTCCTTCCCAGACCCAGTTGATAATCCAATGAAACAAAAGCCGAGCACACCTGAGCCAAGAACCGCGGGACGGGCTCATTCCCATTCGGGAAGGATAACGAGCTTCGGCTCCAGCCTCCACCCGGCCCCTCGGCGGTGGCGAGCTGCGCTTTTCCAGGGGATGTAAATATTCATTTCCAGCGCGGCTGCGGCCCCGGAGAAGCAAGGGGCCGAGGCTGTGCTGCCCGGGGAAGAGGCACCCGGAGATGCTGCCGGGCCCGGCCCTCCCCTCCCCTCGCAGCGCAGCAGCCGCCTGCGGCACCGAGGGCTCTTCCCTTCCTGCTCCGGGGGAAAAGCCAACCTGCGGCTGCCCCGCTTCGCCCAACAAGCTGGCGTTTGCGGAGGGAACCCGTGTCTAGGGTGCTTGTCAGATGTTGGGACTCTAAGCAAAAGCATCTTTCTTTAAGGATTGTTTCGTTGCCTCTCCCACACATCTCTGAAGCGATCAGGGCGCCCGCAACAGAAAGGCAGCGACCTACCAGAGCAGTTCTGGCCTTTAAACGAGACCAGAAATCACTTCAGACCCACAGGTCTAGCAATCTGTTCAAATGCGGAATTGTCCCCTTTGCCTGATCCCTGTGGTTTGCACATGTGATTTACATTTCTAAAATAAACTCTACCATGCATATACCTTTTAAAATAATATTTTCTTTCCAAAAGTAAATGATTGTGAAATTAAAAGGTCCCAGTGAATAAAAGGAGAATGTAATTTCCCTGCTCCCCTGCGTAATTTTTGTTAAACAGAGACTTCAGTCCCTGTATTTAGTTCTTGTAACTTAGCTCTTGTATTTTTTAAGTTCAAGTAAAGGAAGTCAAGCCAAGCAAAAATTTCTGTTAGGTTTAAAAGTTTGCTATCTGCTAATGAAATATCAGTAAAATTACACCTCTTAAGGAAAGTTGCTAAGGCATGGTATTTTGAACCAAACATTTTCATTTTCATAAACTGTCATTTTTAGGTCTAAGAGCTAAACATGTGTTACATTCATGAGCCTGAAAATTACACTGGAGGTATATCTGCTAAGAAGATTGGACACAATTACTCCTAAGGAGGATAAGGTATATGCTTTTATATACTGAATTACAAAAAAAATGAAATTTATCTGCCACAGGCCTAGAAGTCTAACTTTTAAAATAACGTTTTGGTGATTACCCCAGACAAAAAAGTATTAGCTGGGACAAGTACTTTGAAAACATATCCAATCAGCTCAACCGATTTAATTTTACAATCTACTGGTAATTGCTCTGAAAAAAAGTGGTGGATGTTGGCATATTTAATTTTTAACTGATGCTGGCTTAAAAGAAAAAACATATCAATCTTTTTTGGTATACATATATTCAATATAGATTAACTGAAACCAATACTTTTCCTATGTAAAATAGTTTGCATAAATTACATTTTTTAATTTGATATGATACTTAAACAAGAATTCTAGATAATAAGAATAACAACTAAAAATCACTCACAAGGCACCCGAAAGAAGACAACTGAAATTTCCTCAGCACTTTAACTGTAAAGCCAAGTGTATCTGACACTGAGTTGTACTTGGAAGTGTGTACAAATCCTTACACTTAAAAAAAGAACTTAGATGTAACACATGCACAAGCACACAAACACTTCAGTTTCTTGTAATGTGAATCACATTGCATGGAAGCAGAAAGAGGTATAGATAGCAGAATCCTTTGGGAAAGGCTCTGTAGTCTGAAAAATATTTCAACCAATTAACATCTAATATAATACATGCAGTGCCAAGTAAATAACAAGTAAACAAGGTAAGATTCCTAAACAGTTCACAGAATTAGTCTATTTTTGTTCCCATTGTCATCCTAAATCTAATTCAAACTACTCTTTAAAAAGATTTCTGCAGTAAATATACTGAACTTACATGAGGATGGCTGCCCCCAATTTGTTCTCTGCTACAGCAAATACTTGAAGGCAGTAACTTCACTCAAGCCAAGATTTTATATGGATGTACGTATACAGCTCCCTTTACACATCACTTTCAACAGCTTCATTAAAGATAATTTGCACAACTTTTTAAATGCAAAAACCAGAATCTAAGTCTAAATATGACTATAATCTTGGTTTTCTCTTTCACCACTGAATAATATCCCAAATTCATTTCCCCTGTTTTCAGAGATATCCAAGCTTATTTTGTTGGCTTTTTACTCCTGCACAATCATATGTTTCCTATTGTGAGAGAGGGATTGATTTTTTTTTCTTTTTGTTAAAATGTCATAGCCAGTGTGGATAGGCCCTGATATTCAAGATTTTCCCTACTTTTCCCCACTTTCCTCCATAAAGTATGTAGGACTACTACTACTAACATCAAAGATCGACTTAAATGGTCTTTTTCAACAATGACTAAACAATTACAGCAACTCAATTTTCTTAAGTGGTTGCCATAACAGTAAGCAAATGTGTTTGATTAAAAAGAAAATGTAAATAAAAACAATCTTACGTATTATAATTGTGAATAAAATATAAGAAAGAATTAAATAGTTTTGATGAGGCTGTGACAATTGTTAGTGTTGCTTAAGAAGAAAAAAGTCATTTTATCTCAAACATACACATACTCACCTATATATTTGAACTAAGTGCCATATGCACTTTCACAGGTAAGTTATTATTATTTTAATTCCATACCTTCCGGGTCTCATTAAAAGAAAAATATAAAATAGCATGTCTTCCTGAGGGAAAACATGTCTCTCAATATTCCTAGGAATAACTATTCCTTTATATTGTTCAAAGTGTGATAGAAAGCAACCACTTAATAGAACAGTTAGAGAATATGCAAAGACAAACTCAACACAAAACCAAAGTCAGTCTCACTGAACCACTGAAGGTCCCATGGAACAATTAGGTGTGTGTCTAATAGCCTAAAGTAACTCAGAAAAGCAACGTTTTCCCCCTTTTGCAGTTAAAGTCAGATTTACTCTGTGGCATGCATGAGAACTTTTGAACTGTGCTGAAGCTCGGAATGGCTTACATGGCTTTAGCGTTTTTCCAGGATGTGTCCAAGCGCCAACCTGCCAGATGATCAGGTATTAATAATAGTCAAGACTCCCCTTAATGATTTACACCTGGCCAGAAATGTAAATATTTGGGATAGGGACCTCACTACTGCAATGCACACATTTGCCACTTCATAATTAGATTCATACAGTGTGCTCTGCCTGAAGCTATACCTTGGAAGGACTGAGTAAATTAAGATGGTTTAGAAACTTAAGAATTTGATTGTTAAGCAGTGCATCCAGATGTGAGTATTCTACGCTGATGCAGTAGGACCTGCACTAGCTCCCTCCTCATTCTCAGGTAAAACTTAAGGTACTTTTTCAGCCTGGAAAACATTAAGTGATGCTGAACACACCCACACAAGTAACACTTTTTTTCTCTGAGAGAGTCACTATAGCTAGCTATTTAATCAAAAAGTAACAGGAAAAAATACACCTTAGAAAAGCATATTTAATATTTAAAGAAGAAAGGAGAAAGCAGAGAGAGAAGCCTGCTATAATGGTATACCACTGAAACAGGAACTCGAGCTAACGAGTCAGGAACACAAGGGATCAAATCCCAGGTGCCAGTCTGAGTGAACCAGACTTGACAGGTATGTTATACAGTCCAGTTTGTGTACCTTGTAATGCCCATAGGGCTCAATTGATTAGAAATTTAAGGAAATAAGCCCTTCAGCTTTCATTTCTTCCAGTCTCCATTCTGGAAAAGCTCTTCAGATAAACTGTAAGTCTTGTATTTCTTGAGACCATAGTGAACAGAAATATTATGTTCAGATAGCTTGTGATATTTTAAAGTTCACTTATATGGATAGTAGCTCCTATATGTGTGTGGGAACAAAGACATATGTTGTTCAGCATTTAACTTGGTAAGTATATTTGGAAACATCAACTGAGATGCAAGAGTTGTAACTTCAAAATTTTCTGGAAATATGAATATCTCTAAACAACACCAGAACCAACACAGAACGTTCTCTAGTGCAACTGTACTAGTTGACTGCATTTTTTGCATTCCCACAGTTAGGGTAATTCAGAAGACTCTTCCACAAAGATCCTCTGGTACCTACTGAAAGGAGAAGTGATGTGGCAGGCTCTGTCATGCAAGCTTTCTTCTTGAACAACCCGATTCCACTGTTGGATTTTTATTTCTTTTCAGGTCTTTTCTCCTGTTTAAAAGTTTGTTCAAAATGGCTTCCAGGTTCAGAAGTTACAAAGATAGAGACTGAAAGAGGATGCTTGCATAAACCTTGTTTCTTTAGAAAACCAAGCTAAAAGCATGGGATAAGGCCGCCTCTGGTACAGTTTCTGGTTAATTAAACCAAGACTAACCAAAATGTCTGCTTGGTTGATCTTTTAATTTGCTTCTCTAACGTGAGAGGAAAAAAAGAAAGGCAAAAAAAAAGTCTTGTCCAAAGGTCAAAGAAAGTGCTTAGTTTAAACATGGGTACTGTCAATACATTTCTGGATACATTCCTTCAACTAATCTGTGGTGGGTCAGTCCCTATATGTTCCTATGAAGAATAAATGGATTTTTGTATGGGAACCACTTGCATAGTGAAGATGAAATAAGATGTAAAATGGTGGAGTTTCCTTATGTCTAGGCCTGTCTTTCTGCAATCTCCTATATATCGGGTAGCTCATCAGCTTGACCTTTGATGAATTAAGCAGTGCCATCCAGGGTGTGGCACCTCAGGATAAAGGAGAAGCTACACACCTGTGAAGTCATAGGCTCCACTGTAGTCTAATTTTGCAGCCTTAAAAATTTCAAATAAAAAGAGATTTGCAAGTTATGGAAAAAAAATTAAATAGACTGGTATCAGTGGACAGTAACAACACATGAAGCACTCTCAGAACCATTCATAAATACAAACCAACAGAGTTTGAACTGATTTAATTTTAAAGCTTGGAAAGCAGGAAATCTGGCTGCCATTTTAAAAGCTGGAGATGCTCAGACTTAGAGTGGGTGTACAAAGGTACAAAGAGAAGAGTTCTTCAAAGCTGTGCTTAGCAGCACAATCATATGTGACTGACAACCACCCTATAAAATATTAAGCTATTTTAGATAGTAATATGGAAAAATGATTAGAATAAACACTGAGCTGTCTAAAAATAGTACATTATAGAAACTGTGGGCCTTTTTCTTTTACAGTGTGAAAGCCAGCTACATATCAAAAATATAATTGTTTTTAGTTTATGCCTGAATCTATACTCTAAATTAAACTCACACAGATATGTTTTTCTTTTTTATACTTAGACTTGAGGATCAAAATCTGAATACATAAAAAACAGAAACTATGGAATTCTGGCGGAATGAAATTTCCATGTTTGGAAGTAAAAGGCTTATGTGGTTACGTATCTATCACAGAATGGGAAACGGAATCACTCTTCTTCCACATTCCTGTCACTTTCCCAGACAAGCAACTGCCCCAATGAAATTCCTATCTTGAATGCTAATTTGCAAGAATAATGAAGTTTGAAAGGAAGAAAACTACTTAGTAGCGTATGATGAATTCAGTGAAGAGTTTCCATTGGGAATATTGAAAAACTAGGAGAAATATTAAGACTTTTTTGTATTTTCTATTGAAACTTTTATATTTGTTGCTCAACTGATGTCTTTGTGTGCACATACACATACATACTTTCTTAAAGAAAAAAAGCATAAAGTATGGCAAAGCCACCTCCAGCCAGAGAGAAAAAGAAAGTGAGTGTAAGAGAGAGAAGAGAGACATAAAATGGGAAGGAAGGAAAGAAGAAAGGAAGGAAGCAAGAAAGTAAGCAAGCAGGCAAGCAAGGTAATAACGATGACCTCTGTCTCTGGAAGTACCAGAGGTGCAAGCTGTTAAAGGATGAGAGAGAATTATTAGGAAGCATCACTGTGTACTTGCTACATTCCTTGCTGGGTTTCCCTTATGGTTGCTGCTTTCTGCCCTTTGGGCCACCCCAGACCATCAGAGCCACTGGCGTTTGGATGGCAACTGCTGCAGGAAAGGAGGGGATGTGGTGGATGACAGGGCTCTCCCAGCCCCATGGGAGAAGACACACCAGGGCTGGAGGAGAAGGGTTGGAGAGGGGGGGTGAGATCACCCTTGGAACTGCTGTCATGCTTTGTTCTCCAGGAGGGAGAAGGGTGAAGATGATTCCTTTCCTCTACTCCTAAATCTCTTGATTAGGCTGTGGTCCCTGCTGGAGACAATAGCAATGCTATTTGGTCCTTTCTTTCAATCTACTACTCTAACAGCAGATAATGTAACAAAAATTTCTCTGGCTGGCCTCAAACAACTTATTTTTATATGCCTGAAAAATCTATTAATTTGAAAATCTGCCTTCTCAGTAGAGGTTCAAGTTTTTTGTTTTTTTTTTTTTTAATTAAGAAATTCTACTGTTTGTATAACTCCGTTAACAAAAACAATAGAAATACTACTATATATATCATTATAATTTTGAGAATGGCAATAGAAGAAAACTCAGGAAAATATTCTCCTCCAATACTCCTTAGGGTAAGAAAAAGTTCCAAACAGCTTTGCTTACCAGAGATTGTCTACACTCTTGTAAAGAAAATTCCAAGTCAGACTTTGGCCATAAGAAATGTTACCATAACTCAAAATGTATGTGTATACATATGATATGCATATTATACATATAAAGATGAGTAAAAAATGTTTAAGTTTTCCATAAATAATACTTATTTTGCAAGGTTTTTTGTGGCTTTAGATGCAGTTCCTTGGTGTGTTAGTGTTTGTATTGCTGCATCTGGTCCTATGCAAGGAGAAAACAATTTCAGAAATGTAAATGAGCTCTTTGTTAAAACCTGGAATAGAAAATCTCCCTATGGGCTAAACGTTTTATCTTTTCTTTTTTTCTTTTTTTTTTTTTTTTACTGCTATATGAGCTTAACTGCAACTCTATGTAGTAGAACTTTTGGCACTATTCCAATTTCCTCTAATGACAGCATCAAATATTTTTTTATTTGGAAATTGGTCAAAATTTCTGTTAGTTTGTCTGAAATGAGACAAAAGGCTTATATTGCATAGGCCACAAAACAGATGTTGATAATGTTTGGTTACCTCTAGTTTTGTCTGGACTTCAAACAGATGACCTGGAAGTGAAAGGTCTTATATCTAATTAATAATAATACAAGCTGTCAAATCCCCATGACCTCGTGTGTTCCTAAGCACAGGGCAGTAAGTCAATACACTCAGCACACTCCCAAGAAGTCTGGAGAGAAGGCTTTTCACTTTTAGTCCTCAAGCTGGTGTGGACTCGCTACCCGTGCTGGCTCAGTTGGGAGATCAGCTCTTGTTTATCAGAAATAGCGCTGCCTTCTAGAAATATTTCTACTCTGAATTTCAGAGTTGCTAAAAGTTATGGCAGTGCTGGGATGCTGCATATGTCTCAAAATTCCTGGCCCATTTGCACTGGGGTGAGGTTCCTTCCACCTTGAGGCAGATGTCCAAGAAGAAAGGAAGATTCTATAGTGAAGGTTAGGATACAGAAGGACTAAATTCATTAAAGGCAGTTAGTGGCTTTCCTTGTGTTTATTTGGATAAGTTGCTCAATAACACGTATTTATTCTTGCAAGAGGGTTGTAAGTCAGTAATTCACCATGCCTGATGAGGAAGTCAGCTTCTGAGTTGATTGAGCCCACGCAAGTAACCAGATGCCTGCCACAGCCCTTTGTCTTCCTAAAATAACTCAAAGCATCATATCCTCCTACTTTTATTTCCTTTCTTTCTTTCTAGAAGATACTCTTTTAGAGAGTAGCAAAAGATTCCATCAAGGATTCCTGGCTTGGCTGGGGCATATTTGTTGCTGTCACCAGCTGTATGACAAAATAGATGAAATGTGCTCCAGTTAAGAACATGTATCTTTCAAAAATGTCATTAAGGCTAAATTCTGCTCTCAAAGGCACACAAGTCTCAGAAAGTGAAATGCATCTTCACAACAAAGAGAAGAGAATGTCTTCCTAAAATATAAAATTCATAAAACCTGAGTAGATCAACATTTATTTTTTTTTAATGACCTATTTTAATGCAAGATCAGTGCTCTAAAATAAACCCAAAGCCAAACAACAAACTTTGTTAAAAGAAAACTGCATATCTACTAGAGCATATTTCCCTGCAAAAATGCAAGCTTACAATATTAGAACACACCCACATATTTTTCATTTCGAAAAAAATCACCTACTAAGCAGGAGACAAACTGTTAGCAAATGTACATTCTCAGGATCTTAAGAGAAAAGGTAAGTATTTAAGATCCATACTGCAGCATTAGGAAATATAAATGGGAAAGAAAAGGACAAGAGTTAGTAATATCAAGTCACTACAGCAGATTTGATTGTATTACCCAGAGATTCACAATATATTAGGACACTGTTAAAATTGACTGGGCTATCTCAATCATTAGTTCTAACAGAGATGTGACTTGCCTCTTGAAGTGAACAGTCTGGGAAGAAAAGGAGCTAAAACTGAAACAGAAACATGTAAAATATTTTAATACATAAATGTTAAAACAAGAACTTTTGCTAACTCATACTGTAAGACAGTTTCAATACTGCTTTTTTTAAAAATTGTCATGCAAACTTAGAAGTCATAATTCTAAGACCATAATAACATGGAATCAGATTTTCATATTTTATTAAAATGTTACTTAATATAATGAAATCTGACCAACTGCAATTGCAACATATGGAATACTAAGATTATATAATAAATATATTCAGACTATAATTATTTAAAAATTCTCCATCCCATATGCAATTTATCAAAGCGAGCTTTAAACTGATTTGTGCCACATGGTTGATGAAAAACCATAAAGAGTCTCTGGAACAAAAGGTATGTACAGATAACTTTGTACGAACAGTCTCAATCTGTTTCAAACTTTCCTTTTTTTCAGTTTGAAGTTCACAAATCAAAATATTGTATTATTTATATCGCCTTAGTTAAAAATTTTCTAAAACCCAAGATCTCGTCTGTTTAAAATGTGCCTTAGTTTCATGGAATAAACAATGCTAAATTGTTTTAGTTAAATGTGGACAATCTTAAATCAATTGAAACCTGGTTTATAAAGATTTTGTTTAATTCCTATCTCTTACTGAGACAATCCAAATCGTTGTAAATCAGGTTTGAATTGATTTAAGCTTTAAAGTTGAATTGGAAGCATATCTGAATATAGAAATTCCTATGTGTCATTTCCCTGTGAGCAGTAACGAGATATAAATGATGCTGTGACATATCATAACTTGATAGATCTCAAAGATTTCCAGATCATGTATACTGAATGTACAGAATTCTTTGGAATTAGACAAGAACAGACAGCGTGGCTTTATTGGGACCTGCTCTCCAGAGCCGTCAGAGATTGTTCAAACCTTCTTAGGCATAAACCCTACCTTTCTCTGCCTACTGCTTTTCTTGATTTCAGTTACTGGACTCAAGTTTCAGAGCCACATTCTACATATTGAAAACTGGGAAAAACAGTGACATCATTGTATACAAAATCATGCAAAATCAGCAGCTAAAGAGCAGGTATAGTAGGATTCAGGGTTTTTTTACCAATGCAAAATTTACAGAAGACATATACGATACTGTGTGTGACCATTAACTCTCAACATCATTTCAGCTCTAAAAATGAGTGAGTCGAGTAGCAAAGGCTGCAGTTAATCTAATACTGATTTAAAAAACTGAGATAGTGGAATGTGGGTTCTTTTTGAGAAGCTCACAGGTTTTAGTACCATATGCCACCATTATCACGTCACCTCACCACACTTGGAAGCAGTTTGCTTGCTCTGTTAGCATTGATAGGGAACACAAGGGCATCCTGTCAGTATTTCAAAAGTTAGTTTTTTTCACTTTCTATTATTTCTGCTTTTGCAATACTGACAATATCTCCCAGTTTTACAAACAGGAAAAGCAAAGGACTAGAATGACTGTGCCATGTCCTGAAGGATGTCATCTAGCGGTGATCTTGAGTAAAAGGATAAATTGCACATTAATTCTTAAGGACACTTTGAAATACTAGGTTTTTGCAGAGGGATGTAGCTACAGGAATTGTATTGCATCAGTGTGTTCGAACAAAATGTCAGTGTTGAGGCATAGAGAAGAACTTCATATCTGACTGAGATTTTCCAGACTGGGTAAGAATTTTTCATGTTCACTTTGCAGTTTTAATCAGTATTTCAATGCAAATGCATATTTCAGCCTCTAAACAGCCTTTTAAACTACAGTATGCAGTTGGAAGTACTGTTCTTAGATATAAGAACTTAGCCAAAGCAGTACTGAGTTTTTGTTCTAAAAGAAAATCGATCAAATTATCCCACTCATGGTCCTGCTTGATGCACTACTTTATTGACTTTAGACAACAGTGTCTCAGCAGCAGTTAGCTGCAGATTGAGAAAGCAAGCAGAGTGACATATTAGCTGTGATAATCATATACTGCTGCTTACTCCCAAATAAAAGCATCTATTTCCCCCTCTCTGCTCTGCTTCAGTTCTAAAATATGAGACTAACTTCCATGTAGGCAGTTGTTGGGGTTTTTTTGCCTTTTCATTTTATTGTGGTTTTTTTTGTTTCTTTTGCTTTGGTTTTATTTTTATTTTTTTTAATCATCTATTTATGATATTATCATTGCTACAGATTTTCACTATGGTATCAGAAGAAAGTGCAGCAGCAAAGATAGCTATTTTAGTTATGCAGAAAAAATCATGACATCACAAAACTTTCCCTTATTGGAGTAGTTTAATAAAGATACTACTAAGTAAATTAATCTAAAAAATTTCATACTGCATTTCATACTTCTCAGTTTTATCCAATCTGAGAGGAGAGTGCATTTTCAACTTTCAACATGCCCTTTTTCCCAGACTACTTCCCAGGAATGGTAGTATCACCTCTAAGACAGAGCTGTAACAGAACCTACTAGAAGACAGATGAAACAGATCTCACTGCATTCCTTCACCCTGGAAAGGACCAGAAGGGCTTCTTGTGCATATTTACAGAGGGTTCATTCCCAGCTCAGATGCTAACTAACAAAGTTCATAGCTTGGTTACAGCTTCATTCTCTCTTAGTCCTTGCTTCAAACAGGCAACTTTTTCTCTCGCTGTGACAGATGGGTTGAGATACTGCAGATCCCCCTTAACTCCATCACTGAGAGAACTGGGTGCCAGCAGGAGGGCAGGTGTCTCTGCACAAGCTGCGTGGCACTTGGGATCAGGCATGAGCACACTCTGACTCACAAAATCCTGACTTGTGGAATTAGTCCACATTTACATTTTAACAAAAGAAAAAAAAAGTTTTCACATTGGTATTTACAGGCTTCAACAAATCACATGTACTAATAAAAACACTTGAGGTATTGCTATCTCTCACATCTCTGCTCAAAGTCTGTGCAATGGGCAAATGCTTTGTAATCAGTGCCCATACTTCAAGGAAGTAGAGAGGGAGTAATAAAATCTGGAATACAAAGAATCTGTTCATACTGCAATTGTATGCTTAGCTGTCAATATTAAGACACTAACCACAAAGGTTAAGAACTAAAAAGTTTAAAAGAGCCTTTTTACTCAATTATTAGTTATAATGAAAAAGATAATTACCTGCAAGGTTATCAATCTCTTTCTCTTGGAGCAGGCTAACAGCATCATCATCTCCTTCCAGCATAAGCTCTGTTTCTGCATTCTGATTTACCACAGCTTGACTTCGGAAAGTTTTCTTTGACTTCACTACATCCTCTTCAGTGCCTAAAAAAAAAGTTACAAATGTTGTGAATTTACCTGAATAATACTTTAAATAGAAAACAATGGCAGTCAAGTAGTAAAAACATTACAGTATAAATCATCTTTATCGAAAAAATAATGGATATTTTCTAAAACCTTACCAAGGTTTACAAAATATTCAGTCCTATTCTGTTTTCTGTCCTGTCCCAAATAAAATACAAACTTTTCCACAAAGACTCTCCTGTTTCTAATAATTGCTATTTACTTTGTGTTCAATGTTGTTCCATTAGTTTTCCACCTGCAACAAATTCAGCAGGAGTTTCTTTTGGGTTCCTGGTGCCCCGACTCTGACTGACCTGAGAGTGCAAGCCACCCACTCTAAATAAAGAAGCTGCTTTCAGGAATCTAAAATCTCTCAAGATTTTTGTCTTTTGAGATAGAAGGGACAGGATGGTGAAGTAGCAGTTGGTTTATCTCAATACACAGTAACAAAAAGGTAGGCTATGGAGAGATTAAGAAAAGACTGAAAAAAAGACAAGCATGGTGAGGGAACTTTAGAGCACATCTGTGTGTGTGTTTTTAAGCAACACAATAAATATGGCGGTATATGGATATGTGCCAGTTACCTACAGGTTTCATGGATAATACACATTCTTCTCGACTGCAGTTGGCTTTTTCTATTCAGCCTGATAGTTCCTTATGGCAGGAGATATAACTTATTGCATTTTGGGAATATTTTACTGGAACTTGCAAGAGTTTTGTCTTATGACGTAAAAAATAAATCCTAGTGTGGTCAAATGACAGAATCATAATTAGGTTTAATATCATAAATACCTTTGATGTTACTGCTGTGACCTCCTCATAGTATTTCTTTCTTAGGTGGGAAGAGGTCATAAGTTTTGTTTTCAGTATTATGCACTCACAGTAGCCACAGCCAAGAAAGATTTCTATTTTTTTTCCTAAACAGAAAACCCTGCATCTTCACCTTGTACCATACAAGATCTGGGCATCTCCACTTCTGTCAGTCAAGAAATAAACCCCTTAAATGATCTCTCTTTTTTTTGTAGGATAATTTGGAAATTTGCTTTCTACTAAGCTGCAGAATGAGTGTGAAAATAGGCAAAACCATGCACATGTGAATTTTGTTTTTCTTCCCCAATGCCTGAACTTAAACAGGACGAAAACTATCATGGCAGATGTAAAATGCTGAGGTAAAGTCCAGTAAGACTCATGGCCTCCTATTAATACAGGACAACTAAGAGGAATATAGTAAGCAGACAGGTTAGTGAAGATAGATACATGGAATGGAACTGATGTGTCAGGCAGTTTTGTCATTACAAGCAGTTGGGACGATGTTATGATTTTACCTCCCACTCTTATAATTAGTTAGTCCTTTAATTAGTTTGTGCACAGGAGAGTCACACCATATAAAATAAAAATGCTGGAGGCATATCTTTCTGTGGGTGTGTTTACTCTGTTTGAAGACCACTGTTAACATGCCACTTCACCACAGCCTGAGAAAACTTGTTTTACATGGCCTAACATTAACCTTTTGCATACTATTGCTATTATCTCAATTGCTATTTCTGAAATTACATTCTGAAATTCTGAAAAGGTAAAGAGAAACAAGTAAGCAAACCCCCATATTTTTTCACCAAGCTCAAAATTAGGGACAGCATATTTAGTCTTCTTGTTTGTTGTCGTCTCCGTTAGGACCATACTGATAAGTGATTAAGACAATGCTGCTGTATTTTAATATGCTGTGTTTTGCTTGTTCAGTTATTAGGCTGTGATCATTACCTCATTTGCATAGGTTATTACTTAATTCAACTAACTGTAATTATTTGCCCAATTTAAAACCAGATCAACTAACTAATGGTTGGGAAAGTTTTCAGTATTAGTACAAGCTTTTGGATTTTTTTCGTTTGTTTGTTTGGCTTGTATTTATTTTTTCTTCCTTATTTACAAAAAGAGGCAAGAATGGTAGGAGTCAGGAAAAACCCACAAAAAAGTAATGTGCTGTAACAGAGTTTCAGTTTTATTGTATCAGAATTGTTCTGCATCTTAGATCAGTAGGTCAGGATCTTGATACACTTGTGTTTACAGCAAGGGAGTTTAGCATCATTTGACACAAGTAATAACTCCTGTTGTGAAGCATGTGACACTAGAGGAGACCAGGACTGAAATGAATTAACATGGTGGAGGAAGAAAACATCGAAATACCATTCTCTTCCTTTTGGTAGCTCTAATGAGTTTTGTGTAAGTTTCTGAGCTTTATAAAATGTGATAATCTTCGAATTAAGTAATTGAAAAGTACTAATCTGAAGTAAGAGTCAGTCATTTCTGCAGTAACTGATTAATGACAATTCTGTAAAATTATTTATGCATGAAAATATATTTTTAAAATTACCAGGAAGAAAGTCCCAAGCTCCAAATTATTATTAACATTTAAACTACATCCAAAGAACTTGAAATTTAGGGTATTTTAAATCGCTTGTGATGAGTGTACCAGGTTACAGAAATATTGCCAGACACAGGTGTAAAAAACATGGTAGAGTAGAAGGCATTAAATTAGTTTGGCAAATCTGGAGGTTAGCAACAGGACAAATATATCTACAATCCATTCTGGTTTACAGAATTAAAAATACATTTATTTGTATGAAATATAATAAATAGTCCTTCTTTGTCTTGATGGAAACAAAACCCTCTGGTTTGGCTGTTGTTAAAATTTATCACTCTGTTGAATGCACCTTAGTTTTGCTGTACTGTACCAAACATTTATCTAAATGAATGTGTACGGGACCTGGAGTTGCCCTTCAATCACCATATCCTTTATGAATTAGAGTTCCATTTATCAAAATTACAGCAAGAAGAGTAAGGTCTCACAGGGCTGTCTCATTACAAGGCTTGTAAACACTGTCCTTACAAAGAAATGGTTTAACACCTAACAAATCAAAAACTGATTGGGAATAGAATTTATTTGAGATCATCTATCTTCAGAAGACGTGCTGTACTGAGTGCACTTCGTGGCCTTTCTACCCATTCATCAAGAAATTAACAAGCTAATACCACAGACCACCAGATCTCCTTGGATCCTGAAATGTGAAATATGTTCAAAATAGATCTGTCACAGATGTTCTATTTTTATATTTCAAGACGACTTCAAAAAGGTTTTAAAACAAGAGAAACTCTCCAAATAAGAGTAAGAAGAAAAACAACTTGTCTTTTTAAAACCAGACAACAAACTGAATAAAAAATTATATGACATAAAACTATGTCTATTGCTGTTAACAATGATATAAAAAGGAGAAATGAATAAATGAATATTTGATATTTCAGTGTGCTGGAAAAAATCAAAACTTTTTTTTTTTCAAAGCTTCAGCAAAATTACTATGAAATTAAATCTATGGCCAGACATTTCATTTCCAAATTTTTAGCACACAGGGAGCCTGTGTTTTAAAGACACAAAACGAAATTGTATTAAGTTTAATTAGAACATGTTTCAAAGCCGTTAAAACAAGAAAAAATAAAACAAGATGTCATTTCAAGAAAGCAATGTTGTGACACTGGAGGGCACAGAACTAGAACTGGCAGATGCTATCAGTTCTTGTCCTTATCAAGTTCCTTCTTAAGGGATATTTTAAGGGATAGACTTAAGGGATAGACTAGGATTTGGAAAGGAGTCTTGAAGTAAGCAGCTAAGTATTTCTTAAAACTACATTTTGCAAAGATTTTGAAGGAAATAAGTAACTCAGATTGCACTCAAGTCCAGCTGAAGTTGGTGAGTGGCTTTCTTGAAACACAAAGGCTCTGTCTTAAATATATTTCAAGAGAATGCATGTACAGGACTAGATAAGCTGTTAAAAAATCCCTGTTTCATTACATCTGATTTAATCTTGATTATTTTTGTAAATGTGCCTGTTACAAACTGTCTTTCTACAGTAACCTCAGGATAACTGAAAACAGCTCACCTTTAAAAGAAATTAAAGAAACCAACCACCACTTCTGTACAAAACCTCAATAACCCTGGGAAGGTGTGTATTTTATATGCCTGAAAGATTGCATGAGCTGCCCAGTAAACTTGTTCAGTATTGCCAAGAATGTAGTTTCTCTCCTAGTAGCATTACTTTTCCTTAAACAGAAATTATTAGGCAGTCAAAAAAAAAACCCCAAAAGGACCACAAAGCCCATTACCACAACCCCTCAAAACCTAGTAATTTCCCTAATAAGAACAGGAGAATCTCATGTTAATTTTCAGCTACAGCCACAAGAAGCATTTAATATAAGCCATACTTCATTAAACAGGGGTGGGCAGGGTGGGTGTTTTTGTTAAGTTATCTGAATTTTTGAGTCTCTATTTTCAACTAAATCAATGAATTCCCCATTGGGTTCTGTAGGTCACAACAGGTTCTGTGGATGCAATCTACATTTCAAAGACACTGTAAGGGTCCAGATCCACAAAAACTGTCCCTAAATAAAATTTCAAAATTACCAGTACAAACACGCTGTATTATTGATTAGATTTGTGTTTACGTACTTATTTCATTAGCCATTAAACTAATTATTATGATTTAGTTGAACACAGCAAGGGAGTCTCCAGTTTATCTCTTTTCTATCCATTTACTATCTATCCAAATATAATGTTTTATATTTTTTTCTTTGAGCATTTAGTAAAAAATGAGGTTAAAAAGATGGTTATTTTTAAGAAAAGTTTGCTTGGTAATACTGTAGCCAACAAAAGGAGACTACTGCTTCTTATAAAGTTGTTTCCATAGTTTACTTCAACGAATTACCGATAAGGCAATTTATGTAGTGAGTGCTCTTTGATCTTTGAAAAGAGATGGCAGAATGGAAAGTTAACCTCATTTTAATGTTACCTAAATATACTGACAGGAAATTCTAATGTTTCCAAACATCTGGAAATCTGCTTCATGGGATGGTGTTCTTCTTTTCTATAAGAAACCTTTTTCATATACTGTCTTTTACAGTTTTATGTGGCTTCTAAAGGAGCATTTGACATAAGTAAAGTCTGTTCTCTTTACAGTAAAATGCTGCATTTAATTAAAAACTCTCTTTTATAGTGGCTAAAGTAGAGTTTTTGTGAAGCTCAGCTCTCCTCAGAAAGTTTTAAGGGTAAACTTGCTTTTTTCTCCTTACAGATCTTACAGTATGTACTGCTCTGCAGAACACTGATTTTCTTCCTGAATTTTCATCACATAAGGTAGTTTCCACTACTTTAGTAAATAAAGGAATTCAGAATCAGTTCCTCACAGGAGGCTACCTGACAGTTCATGATGTGAACTATGAAATTGTATCACAGGTGAAATACAATTTATCAACAGAGTTTGAAAGAACAAAGCCTTTTTCTTGAAAGAGATTTTTTTTCTTTATTGCACAAACTAACTTTTACAGGGAGAACCAAGCCTATTTATGGACAAAATTAAAATATACCACTATTATCTACATTTTTTGTTCATTCAACATTAACAATAGTTGAAAATACTTAGAAAAAAAGATTTGCTAGATAATCTTCCTGGTTTATATATTCTAAGAGTTTAAACCCCTGCTTTCATTGCTAATCTTCAGTAACTTGATTAGGCACCGGTACCCTCGCAGCAGTCACAGTTATGGAGAGCAGCTGCCCGGGAGTCTGTAAACTGACCTCTACAAAACCCAGTAAGATTAAATCATCGACATGGTGACCACTCTATCTCAGCCTCGTATCTTCCTGCAGGACTAGGGAGCCAGCCTTCCTCAGGCTGCGCTCACTCCCTGGGAAACGTGCGCCGGCTATCCCTAGGTCTGCCCTAGAGACTGAATTTTTGGCTCTGCATAGCAGCCCAATGCTGGCATATCACAGCCAACTCCAATAAGCCGTCCCCACCTGTGTCTGCTGGGGTTGTTATTTAAACTGCAATGTGTTTCTGGAACTGGCAGCTTTGACTGGCATATAATTTCGTTTCCCCAGAGAATCAGAGAAGTGACTGTTGATAAAGGAAGGCTGGTTTCAATAGATTTAATAGAAACCAGAGAAATCTAAATCACATTTTCGTTATTAAGGATCTTTAAAGAAATGAGGAAGAAAAACTATGAAAATTGCATAGAAATTAATAATTGCATATATTTGTATTGGAAATTGCTTCCACCAAAAGTAAAACAAAATCACATTTTTGTTTTCTAGAACTGATAAATACCTGAAAATTTAATCATAGACATTCCATGTATTTTTCTCCAATTTCTATACCTAATATCTGACCAAATGATCTTATTCACATAAGTAATTTGTAAATAAATACTTAACTGCTTTATATGTTTTCCTTTTTCATATTCTCAGATGTTTTACATTGCAAAATGAGACTGGCATAGACTGTGCCAATGAGGAGACTGAGAACACAGGCAAGGCCAAAATAAACATGTTTCTCAGATGAGGCTGAAGGCTTTTTAAACAATAAATACTTGTGGTCAAAGTGTTATATATTAATAAAAATGGTCCCACCTAAAAATAAAGGTGAAAGTACCATGTTGGGCTCTCATTACTTTTTTGGTTTACAGATAGGAAAACTGAGATTCAGAGTGGTCATGAAATTAATTTTTAGAAGTTGTCAAGATTGTCACTATATGTATTTGAGATTTCAGGATTTCTGAGCATATGAGAAGGGATCCTGCACTGATTCAGCACTGACCATAAACAGCCAGTGTGTGACAGAGTCAGATATTCCTAGTCCAGAAAATGTTCCAATGCATTTCAGGCTCCTGAAAGGCAGTCCTCATTCTGACTGGAACAGAGGAAGTTCCTCTAATGGGAACTAACAACAGTCAAATGTTTATATTTGGATTAAGATGTAGTTTGCCACTGTAACTTGTATACAGAGGAATGGATTCATGTTTCATGAATGACAACCTTTACAAATCCCTGATAGTTTGAAGGGCAGTGTTTCGGCACATACTGTAGTTGATAAATTGCAGAAAGAAACCAAATTCTGCTGTGGATCATTTAAACAGGCAAAGATGATATACAAGAAGAATAATTAAGAGCAATAAAATTTTCCTAGGTGTGTTCTAGCCATTTTAAACAAAGTACAGTAGTAGGTGAGAGGAAAATATCTACATCACACCAGCAGTTATTGCTCAGTGGAAAGGACATCAAGGACACTTGCAAGTAAGAGAATTGGATCAATATTAACGCGATTTTCATTTCATGCTTCCCCAACTCCAGTAAGCTGACAATATACTCTGATTATGTGAACTGCCTCTGAGTAACACGGGAAAGGTTATTAGAGCAAGAGGTGGAAATGGAATGCACTTTTTATATTGACAGGTCTGCTAATAGAGTGTACTGATTTTCAAAGACATGCAATGTGTTTTCACACTTTGGTTTTGACAGCAAAAAGGAATTTCATTTATCCTTAATTCAAAATATTTACATGTAAGCAAAGGTTTCTTAAGACAGGACACTGAAGAGAGTAACCAAACTATTCCAATAGAAAAATTTAATTAATAAGGCAAGAAACAAAAGGTGATTGAATTTCAGTATGGATGACATGATAATGAAATAATGAAATAAATTTGCTAAACGAGGCATTCTATGCTTTTGACATAGCATCTGATAAAACCTCCCTAAGATGACATAAAAGTGAAAAATATGTCTATGCCACCTCTTAATGTTCAGGCCTGGATTATGTCTGGAAAGTTTTAGATTAGTTCCTAAGCACACATTCTCCAGGAAAAAACATGTTCTGACTATCTGCTTGCAGACCCTAAAGCCACAATCAATGTTGTCAGACTTCTAAATTGGCACACTCCATACTGAGGAATTGCACCCACATATGCTGGCCTTAATTTTGCTTCCTGTTTTTTAAAAAAATTCTGATTGAAAAGGCTAGCAATGATAAAGCCTTGGAAAGAAATTAAATGCTCTTTGGAAATACAAACACTTGATAATGCAGTGACATGTAAGAAATGGCATGGCATTTCATGAATTTCCATAAAAAGAAAGTGGCAACCCTCTCTATGACGGGAATTTGGAACTATATTATCTTAAAAATCCCTTTCTACTCAAGCCATTCTGTGATTCTGTGAAATGTGATCTTACCTCCCAAACTAGGGTATTCTACTCCAACACTTCTAACCCTTACGTAATACTTAAAAATTAGAGTCTCCAAACCATGGAACTGGTCCAAATCTGAATATTTTTAAAAAGAAAATGCATACTACACATCTGCAATTTTTAGTTTCCTTTTCTGTGGCCATGAGTGTCTATGTCTTTGCTAGAAGGCAATTTTGCCCCTCATCACTTAAACTTTTGCTCTCAGATTGAAAAAAAGATCAGCACTTTGGAAACAGGCACTGTGGAGAGACCTAATAGAAAGCTCCAAAACATTCATTTTCTAGTGCAGGGAATGAAGGTGTAGGAAGTAAGTTTAAAATTCTTTTGTAGTAGCTTTCATAATTCCAGTACCATTTCAATTTCTATTAAGACTACTTATTTACAGAAGAAAGCCTCAACAGCTCATGATCAGTGCTTTGAGAGACCCATTTGCCAACATATCTGAAATTATCTTTCTGAAATGGTAATCTTTTCAAGTGAAACTCTTTTCTTCTGAGTTACATACATTACATACAGAAGAACCATCTTATTCAGTCTTTACACAGACAAAATCTCCTAAACGTGACATAATGTCACATAACATCATGTTTCTTTAAAGGACTGCCAATGTTTTATATACAAATAATACATTTCTCAATAGAAAAATGTCATTAGAACATCTAGATTTACTTTCTAGATTCCAACTGTTTCAGTGTGCTGCACTGTGGTTTTTATCTGTACAAACTCAATTTTATTCTCACGTGGATCACCACATCTTCAGAACTGGTTTATATATTTTCACGTCAGCAGCTAAAGTAACTGGTGGGAAGAATTGCCTCTATTTCAGCATGGATCAATGCCTATAGCAACACCAGACAAAGGGCAGGACCCACAGGATATGCACATTTGTGAGGCTTCATTGTGGCTCTAACACCGGGATATTTGTGATTAAATCCTAGAGCTGCTAAGGGACTACACTCTAGTAGCAGCAGACAGCACTTCTGTTTGGGCCAGGCTGCTGTAAATACATAAGCTCCTCCAAGCTAGAAATTATCTAGCAATAGCAGTTATCCCTCAAAGTTATCTACCCAGATAGCAATTTTTTATCAAATTAAAATCAAAGCTTTGCTATTTCCTTGATTTGGAACAGAATTTTACTCTACACTTTTTGTGTTGTTTGGTTTGTTGGGTTTTTGGTTTTTTAAAAATTATTACTTATTTTTTAATTTTTATTTTTAACAAAAATAGCTGCAGTTATAGAACATATTTTTTAATGTGAACCAGAAGATGAAAAGTGAAAGAGTAGTGGTACACAAGACATCAGAGATAAAGCAGATTCTGAAGGTCTCTCATTAAAATATCTCAATGAGATAATTGAAATGGGTGAACAGTAATCACTGTCCCACGTTGAAGGCCTGAATGTGTATCAAGGAGAGCTAACTCACAGAAATCTTAGCAGCAGTCAGCAGTAAAGAAAAAAGGAGAGCAGTATTTTATTTCACTTTCCATTAAGCTGCCACGTGGGGTCTGCGACTTCTTCCATTCTGCTTCACAAATATTACAAGAGAGCACAGACCTTGCATGCAACTGCAGAGATGCTTGCAAAATTTCTACTCTTATGTTAAATTTGAAAGCACTAGCAATATTGTTTTCCACTTAGATGAGAGCTGAGATGCTATTTAGACAATATGATCAGCTTTTTAAGGGCATAGGATTAAATGATTTGTGCTATATGGCAAAAGAGACACCAATAAAACACTTTTTGAGTATTATGCATAGTTCTTCCAGCTGTGAAAGGGTATCTATTGTATATGATGTTCAGGGTGTTACACTAGGAGATGTACTCCTTAGGCACACTGTAAGGATAAGAAAAAAGTCATGTCATGATGGAATGCCCATGATACGAAAAAGAAAATTAAACAACTGGAAACACGCATAAGATGCTGGCTGATAGGATTCTTAACAAGGGGTTTTTCTCATCATGCTGGTTAGTAGTGTATTTGAGAACTTTTCCATAAAATTTATTTGGTTTTTAATATGGTACTTTCACAAGGTGCTTCCTCATCCCTGTCTGTAACTTGCACCACACTGAAACTCACAAGAAAATCCAGTTTATTTCATTACACTGTTTTTTTTCTTTGTGTATTTCTAAATTAACACTATAAAATAATGAAATACACAAAATAAGTGGTATTGAAGAATTCACTCTGCTTTTAAGGATATGGAATAGCCATTGCACATATACGTAAATCTTCATTTCTTGTGTACAAATCTTACTCTTTACATAAAATGTCCACAAGAATTTCATGTGATGTAATAGAAATAGATTTTACGTGGTAAATGTTAAGTAGTGCAGTGTAAAAAGATAAGTAAAAATACTTAGGCATCTTAAAATATGTATTGTCTCTGAAAATTAATTCCTTTCTTTTCAAAATCTATACACACCACTTTCCTTTTCTGGAAAGACAAGGAATCACCTGTACTGAAGAGATTCCCAAAATCTTCTGTTGATTTAACCCTTGCAGGTAGCCTAGAGGCTCACAAAAACCTGACCCCATTGCCTGAAAGCCTGTCATGTCTCCTATTGACTGTCAGAAGGAGTGGGACAGTAAAATCTCTTTAAATCCACAGTACGATCTCCTAATTATAGGCTGCAAAGGTTGGAGCACTGTTGAAAAAATGTGTCTCCATTCCAGCCAGTGCTTGGCATGCTATCCTAGCCAGGTCTTCAGAAAATGATGTATATTTCCACTTACATACAAAGTGGAGAATGGAATCCTACAGTGAAGAAGACATCAAGAATAAGAAGAGTGGAGAAAATTTAGAAAAGGAGTATTTTGTGGTTTTAACTATAGCCAAAGAAGAAATTTAAAGTGCTGTTATTCCTTAATACAGAGTTTTAAAGCATAGAAAATAGGAGATTAGAAAAGCACATGTTAAAACCTGAGTCCCAAGACCTACATTCACTCAGCTTTGAAGGACTCTGAAGGACTATTATTAGATTTTCACTGACAGAATGTTCTTCTGAAATGTTTCTATGAGAGTCACTGAATATTCATGGGTCAAGCACTTCTATATCTTTGTCAAATAGGTTTAGAAATGAATAAACAAAACAAATACATTGTTCGCATGGGTTTGAAAACATTTCTCATCATAGCAATTTACTGGGTTTGGTAAATAATTTACTTTCATTTGGCAGAACAGACAGATATTGTGCATTCCTTCTACATGAAAATTTAACTGTGGAAGGGAGAAAAATGCAGCTAGAATTCTAAGACTGAAAATGGTTGCAATTTTTAGATCTTAGGAATGGTTTTGCAGGCCAGTTTCATTACTTCAAGAACATTCTGAAGTAATCTGAATATACTTTCAGGTGAAGAAAGAGGTAGTCATATTAACTGCTGGTAAAATGCCAGCAAGTTCTGCAGTGAAATCTATTAGCTCAGACCTATAACAGCAGCTAAAACCCAGGTCATGCCGGATAACCTAAAAATCTCAGAGGAAAGGCATTTGAAATCCAGCACGGCAGTTTTGAGGGAGAAGTTTTCATATCCTATTTAACTCTGTGACAAACTTGAATTAGAGTCAAGAGAGAGATTCTGACATTCAAGAGTTGAGGAAATAATTAGAAAAAAAATGACTGTTTAATGAATCTGTACTTAAAACTTATTATAAAACTGCCATAAATATTCCTATGCTAGAAATAACATACAACAGGCAGAAGATATTTAGGGAGTGCAAAGTACTGATACGTTGCAATTGCAACTCCTTTCCATGACCTAGTCAGAGAGCAGAAGCTCAGACACTGAGAGCTCAGTACAATTCAACACAGCAGTGTTCAGTACTCTACCTCAGCAAATTCCATTATCATTTACATCTTGAAGGTGCCTTTCATTACATTAGAGTGGATTATAAGAAAAAGGATCACCATAATAGTAGATATATTTAATGAGAACATATTTATGATTGGGGGAGTGGGGTGGGAAATGTTATAAAGAAGACCAAGTTAAATCTAGTATTTTAGGTTTAATTATTCTCACTATTAAGATTTTGCTTTGCAGATCCTTCTCTTAGTACCTAATATAAGCTTTTTCCTAGACTTTCTTTAGACAAAACTGTATCTTGCAATTATAAAATATTAAGCAGACACAACTATCATGTCATATTTTCCCTAAAATCCTGTGAGGATGAAGTATTTGGAAGTTTATTTGGAGAAGCAGTGGATGGCACTGTTGGGCTACAATTATAAGGCCATAGATGGAAATCTTAAATTGCTGTGCTTAAAAAAAAGAGAGATTTTTGTGACTCCTTCAGGCACACAATTCAGATATAAACTCATTCGGAGTACACTGGAGATTTCACAATCAATGTGGAAGTTAGTCCATGTACTGAAAGGAAGTTTTGTAAAAGGAGAAGTATTATTTTAGGTGCTTCAACTGAAGCAGAAATGTTTACATGCTTGTCTTACATGGCAGCATGATCCCATTTAGACTAAAGAGCAAAGAGGACTTGGCACATGGAAGCATTGGTATGGGTTAATTTAACGACTGTATACATATGCTTAAAGTGCTCACCACTGAACATCAAGTATGTGTGTTTTTCTGCCCATATAGTTGGTTCTATTTCTTAAAACTGCTTACAGTTAATGGTCATCTTGTGTTTACTTACAGACTAAAATAAGTGTGCATGAATGGGGTCAGGGAACAAAGTTTCTTTATAGTAAAGGGCTTTCATTCTTCAGTTTCTCTTATGTATTCTTACTTAAGGCATTACTTAAAAAAATATCAGTTTGGGAAATTATCTTAGATAAGGGTCACACTGTATTTCCCCAGAGCAATGTATTTTAGGATATTGTGGGGGCATGTGTGACTAATTTTCAGGACAGTGCTTTAACTGAGTGGGGAAAAAAAAAATCAAAAATACTGTTTTGGCTTATGCAGTCGCAACAAACTCAATTTCAGTAATAATAACTATGATACTGAACATGAGCAAATTGATAATAGAAGCATTTTATAACTGTTCACATCTTCATTAATTATATGGCAGAGTTCCCTCAGCAAACTTGCACATGAAACTGGGAGGAGTGACTGACATGCCAGAGGGACCTCAGCAGGCTGGAGAAGTGGGCTGACAGGAACCTCATGAAGTTCAAGAAGAAACGCAAAGTCCTGCATCTGGGGAGGAACAAGCCCAGGCTCTGGTACATGCCAGAAAGCAGCTCTGCAAAAATGGAGCTGGGGGTCCTAAGGGACACCAGGTCGAACATGAGCTGGCAGTGTGCCCTTGCAGCAATGGGGAATGTTATCCTAGGCTGCATTAGGCAGAGTATTGCCAGTAGGTTGGGGAAGGTAATCCTTCTCCTCTGCTATGCCTTGGTGAGGTCACACCTGAATTTCTGCGTCCAGGTCTGGGCTCCCCAGTACAAGAGAGACATAGACATTCTTTTATATTTACTTCTACTACTAAATTGATCCAGATATTCAGTAGATTTTCTTTGTTTGTCTTGAGGAGACTCAAGGGGGCCACATAGTTGTGTATAAATACTTTTTGGTTTTCAGTATTTCCACACAACATCTCTGAACAACCTGTCCATTGTTTGACCACCATGACAGTAAAAAATAGTTTGTTCCTGTTGCCTTTTGTCCTGTTACTGGCAACCAGAAGATGTCTGGATCATTTTAGAAGTAAAAGTAAATGTAAAAGAACACAACACAATGATCTATAATACTCAACCCCGACATAAGAAAGCAGTATTTCACAGAAAAAACCTGAAAGAATAATTTCATCTTTAATCTCTTACATGGTACATATGCAACGCTCTCACCACTGATAGACCTAGGAAAGTAACTAAGTTTTATGCATCTAGTTGGCCTGCTAACAAAACTCTGATAAGTAATGATTCACTATCAGTTGTCTTCAACTTGCTTTCAGTTTTGAATCAGTTACTGAAAAATACAGGTTTTCTTATGGTTGGTTCTGAAATCAGTGTTGTTGAAACTGTTCTGGGAATACACTGGGCATTTTCAACATGCACAGAAAAAAAGATAAGGTAAAGGATAATGACGTCTGAGAATTTTATGAAGCTGAGAAAAAGTAAATCAACTTTTTTAGATATATATGATTTATACAGTAACTTTGACAGTCTTGAATTTGTTGCAAAAATGATAGTACTTTCACCAACAAAAGACACCTTTACATTTTTAACAATGTCATTAGTGTCAACAACCTATTATATCAAAGTATGGAACCTGAAATGCAAGCTGGAAATGAAGACTAGCTTTTAGGTGCACATTCAGACTGCCTAGAATAAGGCACTTGATCTCACAGCAAAGCTTCTGGACAGAGATGATGAAATTGAGCATCTCCGGTTCATAGAACATTCTCATTTCTTCAAATGTCTTATCAATTGAAAATGCCAGGTAAGTTTGTTTGAAAAACACTGGCTTTCTAGAACATCTGGTGCATGTCTTCTTACCAGTTTCTCTGGACACTCCTCCCTCTATCCTGTCTACAGAAGTTAGGGAGCCCAGCAGCTCATGAGATGAAACTCAGGAGCTGTGGAAATCAGCTGCTTTGGCCTTTTCAGCACTGTGGGGTTGCTCTAAGAGTTAGAGTTTCTGAAATTTCATCTTGGGGTATTTCTCTAACATTGAGGACCCTGAAAGAACTGAATCTTCCTTTAGGGTCTCTGGGACACAGAGATGGCCCATTCTGAAGACAGTCCCGTGTTTGAGTCCCCATGGATTTCAGACCCTCATTTTTATAGCAGGAACCCACACAGCCTTGCTTCTAAGGCAGCACTTGCTTGAAGCTAAATACTCTGGTCCTTCAGCAGCCTGAAGGAATCCTTCCTGCCATTCTTTGAAGGTCCATCAAAATTCATCTGCTCTCGTGAAAACAGTATTCAGATTTGAACATTCCAAATTTCCAAACCTGATGCTTTTTACTTGTGTTTGTATAATGAAACTGTATTTCTAGTGATGAGCAAACACAGTATTTGGTGAAACTTAGAGCACTAACGACAAGTGCCAGAAGGAGCCATACGTAGTCTGCTTCAGCTAGAACTGCCCTTGAAACAAGGTTGCTAATTAGATATCCACACATATGCAAGTTCAAAAGCCATATGCGGCTATATTGCACATATAAGACATATCTGTGGCTTTGTTTCAAAACCTGAACGTATTACATTATGAAGGTATTTTTCTTTTGTTCTTTTTCTTTTCTTTTTCATTCTAAGCATTTAGGATCTGTCACACTAATCAGCTTAACAGGCTAACTATTCTCGAGCACATACCCTAGATATATTTGACCAGCTTACACATGTATGTTTAGAATGTGGGCACTGAGTTCATGCTCATTTACTCCAGTGTAGACTAGCAAATGTGGCCTTTCATGTACCCCCTCTATGTACAAATTGTTTGTGGACCACAATCTCTAAAGGCTGAAGGACCAAATCTTAATAAAGCAATTGTTTTACTCCTAAGTTGACCTTTGTGGACCAGTATTCTGTCTCACTGGCAGGGTGGTACAGTAGTGTCTCATCTATGCTAATCTCCAATGACTGTAAACTGTTAAGGTGATTAACTAGAAGAGACAGTTCTTTCACCACACGTACAGAATCCCTGTGAATTGGGTCATATCTGCATATTTCACATATCTATCATCGTAAAATTTGGGGAAGAAATGTAGGGTGTATAATCATTTATATAATCTTTTCCTTTTTCTTTCTTTCTTTTCAGTTACAATTTTCTTATTTACATTGAAATTCTGTTTAAACTTAGAATAAGAACTGTTTAAGTTATTGACATTATAAAATTAAACTCTACTAAAAGTTCCAAGCAATTCAAATTCCATTATAGCTTGCACTTTAATACTGCAGTAAGTATCATCCCTTCAGCTAAACAAAGGGGAGAAATGAATCTGTATTTTGATTCAAGTAAGAATTTAACTAAAACAAAAAGGCACAGCAGATACAATGCTGAACTAATTATGCTTGCATTTTAAATCTGGGTATGAAAGTAATTTTAACAGATTACAAACGAATCCAGTGCCTAGTATCAAAATCTTAGAAATGGAGGAGACTAATCCAAAAGGAAAAATTCTCTCATCCATCTCCTGTAAATGCTGCTATGACTGAGATGCAAACAGTCTCAAAGGACAGCTAAGTAGATAGCCATAGGAATATGTTATAATTTTTCACACACTGTCATATAGGCATAGAAATATGTTATAATTTCTCATTGCAATATTTTTTACTTGTCAGGTACTTTGAACATATATTCATATGTATAAATATGCACACACACATATATATATGTATGCATATTATACTTTTTGAAACTTGGAGATCCAAACATGCATGCAAGAGCTGACTGACAGACTGTAGTTAAATATAAACTTCATTGTGGCAGAATTTTTTTAAGAGACTATTATTTCCCAGTAGTACAGAACATAGAATGTTTCCTACAGGAAGAAGTCACTATCATCTAAAATTAACACTTCTCTTTTTAAGCCTTCAAGGTAGAATTTAACGTCTGTTTTCACTAATCTAAAAAACCCATATAGATTACAGACATAGTTTTCATTTCCAACACTCTTCCTTAATGACTGTAAATATAATATAATTACAGTGTCCATACATCCAACATCAAAAATGATTTAATACTAGAGTAGCTGCAAAGCACTTTTTTATCTATCAAGGTCATATCTTGATGGCTGCACAAGCTCAGATAAATCAGGTGTTAAGCAGGCACATCTCCAAGGAATCTGATAATTCTCTCATCTGCAATCCTCAGCATATCTTATTATTTACTGCCAAAGAAATGACTGATTAATTTTGTCATCTTTGCTCTGTGATTTTTGCTCAGCTGAAACTGGCTGCCCTCTTCTGCAATGCCTGATCAGACCTATTTAAGTTGATGCCTTTGATCGCAGACACTGAGGAGCTTGCTGACTTAGGCTTTGACTAAACATTCCTCCATTGCAACACTTATGCACAGAATCCTAAATGATAACAGACAGTCAGTGTAGATTACAAAAACTTGAAAGATGTTTCCACTGTTTTACTGATGCTCAAAACAGCTTTACTTGTGCTAGAGATATCAGTCAAGATGAAAAATTGAAACAAAAGCCCAACAAATTTTGCTTTGATGAATACTTTTTTTCTCACAAATGAAGTATCTGAGGTCCGGAAATAAAATCTGTTGGAAAACTATGCCGTCTGATTTTTTTTTTTTAATGCTTTAAATTCTTTCTGTAGCGTGATGTCATGCTCAGGTTTGGAAGCTAGGGTCATTTTACTATCAAACTGTTCCAAGCAAAATTATCAAAACAAAGCCAATAAAAAACCCAACTACAATTAAAGTTAAGCTCTTTGGAAAAAAAAATCTGCCTCTAGCTCTTTATTAATCACATTCCAACACCAGAGGCTAGAAGTACATCAAACTGCACCAAATCCTTTTCACATGACAACCTCATAAATTATTCAACTCATTAGTAACACCAAGAGGCATAAAAATAACATCAGTGTTAAGGATGTTTTCTTACAGAGAAAGGTCAGTGAAAAGTTTTAGTATTAAAATCCAAAGGCTTAAGCCTCTGAAAAGTAAATACATCTAGATAGAATCCATGAATACTTTAATGTATGCTGGTTTAAAATTCCATGTCAATTTTAATACATCTATGAAAAGCTAGAATTTTTTTTAATTCTGAAAACTTCAGTCTATTGCTAATTTTTATGTAACCACTAAGCTCGGTGTGGACCATCTGTGTACGCATCTGAGCTTTAATTTTCCTGTCTGTTGAATGCACTAACAGGTGTGATACACATATAAAGTCCACGGTTTTGGTGATTGTTTGCCTTTTGAACGCAACACAGCAATTAGCACAGTTTTGTACCTGACTCTCATAATATCTCTAGTTTGATGTTTTGGAAGAATGTCAGGAAAATAACCTTTTTTCAAATATGAAATACCCTGTACTAATGGGGTAAATGGCTTCCTTAACCCAGCTTAAGGACAGTTTATGACTTGAAGTCTTGCACATGATAGCCTTAACATTTAAGTAAGGATTAAGTTACACTTGCTAGTATAACTGCACAGAGAGATATTAATTCCTATGTCTAACCTTGTTTGGAACCCAGCTATTTGCAACAACAACCACAAAGTTGGTGAAAAGTGTAGGTCATACAGGGTTAGCTTTACATCTATCATATTCAGAACTTTTGGCAACATTAGCCTTTGGCTAAACATCAGATGAAAGGTTCAACTTGCTTTGTGAATGATTACTTCAATTTTTTACTCCTAAATGCTAGAGAATCATAGTATTTTCTTTTCAGCATTACAGATTAAAAAAAAGAGAGAACAGAAAACCATCACAATATTCTTAAAAAAGCTCCTGTCTTTGATATGCTAGAGAGGTATCTCAGCTTAAACCCAAGACATAAATTCTCTGTAGATTTTTGGAGTATTCAGGTTCAGTCTGCTGTACAGAAGTCACAAACATATGAACCATTTACATGTTATAAAGGAATTCGTAAGCATGTTCCTCAGTCCTCTTTTATACTGCAGCTACATCTTCATGAAAATCAAACATCATCTAATTCTTCAATTCCTAAGACTGAAGCTTCTATGTGTTCAGCTTACTATTCAAATCACAAGTTATCCTTAAAAATTATTATTGTTAACAAGTTGCTATGCATTTCACGATTTGCAGAAAAAATACATTTGGCTGAAATTATGCATGCTAGGATAAAATTTCTGATACTTTTAAATTCCTCATTCACAAAATATCACCAATGGAACTATATGACACATTCGTTTGATGGCCTATTTCATTCAGTCACTCCAGAGAGACAAGTTCAGTTGCTTTTACCAGTGTCTCAAAATTAGCATCTGGGAATGCTAGAGAAGTAAAATGTGAATCCCTTGGGGATCACGGAATTTTACAGATCACAAGCTCAAGTCTTCTGGTTCATTAAAGTGTAAGAATTGGAAGAATTCCTGTTCTAAGAATATGCTGTCCTAGGAATTCTCAGCACTGTCCTTGAAAAAGAAGGGACATGGTTCTTAGGCATTCATAGACATCAAGAAAGCATCAAGAGCTATATTTTTAAGCTGAGTTAATACTGACCATATTCCACAGCAGCTTTTAGGAGAGCATCAGCATGAGTAGACCCAAAAGCATTGCGAACAAATCGCCTCCGTCGGCGCAAATCATCTTCCCAGTAATCCAAGCGCCAGAAGTCATGCAGTTGGCTGGAAAATAAAGAACACACACATCAGCACCTACCACAGCTTGAACTGTATTTACATACATTATAGTATAATTTCACTGCTGCTTTCCCATTTCAGGAATACAATCTTGTAAAAACATGTATTACTAAAACTTAAAATATTCTAGCATTTCTTTACATGCATTTATGTATTATAAACCCCAGCACTGCCTGTCTCAAAATGTTCTGCCTGCTGCTAAAAACATTAATCACACTGAACCCATTAACAAATGCAGCATCAAATTACAAGTATTAATGGCACAGCTTGCTTTCTTTTACAGTGTTTTTAACAAGGCTTGTAAATCATAGAATAGACCTCAGTGCAAATAGTTTGCAATTTAATGACTATGGTCCCTTAGCAGACTGAACTTAAAAGTATAAAATATTGCCCACTTGAATTTTGTGGAACTATGATTAAACTAATGTGCTGAAATATTCATTGAAATAATTCCCCACTGCCCCTAGCAACCTGAGAAAATTGCAATTTTATTCATTATTAATAACACTGAATTAGAGCAGCAAAAAAGTTCCACCATGTGGTAATTGTCTTGGTAAATTATTATTCCAGCACTAACAGAGTACTAGGATGATTTTATAGCTCCCAGCTAATACAAGCCATTAACAACCATGGCCATCTTTGTGTTACATTGCCTTTTTACATTCAAAAGAATATTAAACTCCAGTAGAATGATATAAGCCATTTTAAATCTATATTAAAGCCAAAAAGTACACATATATAATCATCTGGTATTCAACGCTGGTTCTAAAGAACTGACCAGCTCCACTTTCAGACAACTTCTTGACCTTATCAGCACAAACCTCCCACATCTTTTTTAATAAGATATTTGGGCAAAGCTGTATTTTAATCCAATATTTTAAAAGCTTTTTGGATCACCAGGAGGAACCCAAAATGTCTTTAGATACATCCTTGTCATCAAACTCATAATTGGACACACTATACGCTTAAAATTACTTTGCAGGCCATGACCTTGCAGACCCTTACTAGGGAACCACTGCTTTAAACCAGTCATTTTCAATCTATCTTTAATGCCCTGGAGATGCGTGATCAAAAGGCAAATTAAAAAAAGGAAAAAAAAAGAGAAAAAATTGCATAAGTCATGAGTGTAGGCTACATTTTTCTGGATTTTTCTAGTTATTACTTTAGCCACTGTTTTCTGTATTGCCTTCATTTTGAGAAGCTACGTGCTGGTAGCCATTTCTAGAGGAAAAGTAGAAATACACCAATGTAAAACAGACCTTTTCATTCTTTACAGTCCACTTAAGCACTTTCTTTGATGCTTTCATTAGTTATTGTACAACTTTACTAACTGCTGTCATGAGACCTGGATCAGTTCTGGAGGGCAGAGCACCAAGGGCAGTGGATCTAGCATCCTACCTTCTAGCCACTAATAATTTTTCAGAAGCAGCACACCATACATTTTAGTCAATGTTGGTGTTTTTTTTATTCTGAATGGCATTTTCAGTATATACTTCTTAAATCTTCATGAAGGTCCTACTTTTATTGCTGCCTTGCAGAAGAGGCATTTTACTTATTTACAAGTAGTGAGAAGGCAACTTCAGTGGGTTTTTGAAAGGCGAGAAACCTTCCCGTTTTAATTCCATTGAAGAGTAAGTCATGAGAGGTAAAAATATTAATGAAACCTTTTTAAAAATAAGAGTTCTCTGAAATGATGTGTATTGACAGCAATAAAAGAAAGACTCTTAAGTTGGTAAGAACGATTTATCTACGTAAGAATAAAAAACTTTATGAAATTAAGAAACATACAGAGACTAAAAAACTAAATTTTCATTTTGTTCTGTGTTTAATCTGGTAATTCATCACTTTGATTAATCAGTCTGAAGAATACTGTATAACTCAGTTTAAAGTAAACCAGATTTTAAAGTCACTATTTTAATGACGTGTTAAGTATGGAAGTGATGAAATTGACAGAGGATTAAGTCTATTTTGCAGATCTGAAAAAACATTACAAGTTCACCAGGGACTGAAGCTTGAAATATGTAATAATGGCACAAAATTAAAATTTTGAGAAAAAAGAACAGAAAATTCATTTCTAATCACAAATTATATGACTTTAAAAAACATAACTTAAGTTTCTTCTTATAGTTTCCTACAGAAGTCTATCCTGCATGTTACTACATACTTCCAGACACTGGGAGATGGTATCTCAACCCTAAAGAAAAGGTTTCTGAATCTTAACTAGTTGATCTAAGATTTATTCTTGACTCTTTGAGCAACATCATTAACAAAAAACCAAGATACTTTTCCAACCTTGTTGTTTGAAAGAAGGCAGAGACTTCGAAAGATATTGAATATACTTATAGAAAGTTTTGAATGACTGAGTTTCATCATTTGAATAACAGGCAAAAAAATCATGCGATTTTACCAAAATGTTATATTATTACATCTCTAGATGAGATTAAAAGTACTAGTAAGTAGAAGACTGTGGCACCAGTTCCAGCCTAAAACTAAGAATTTAACCTGCTTTAGAAGTCCAGCACAATGGACTGAATCACTGCTAAACTGTCTAGCCCATAGATCACAGTACTTTAAAAATACTTACAGTCTAATCCTGTGGATATTACTCAGGTTTTAAGATTTTTCAGGAATATAGGTAGCTGAAAGGTAGTTGTAAATGATGGCTGTAAATTAAGCAGAACTATATTTTCTAATGCTGTACTAGGCACAAGTCAGTCCTAGAAGAGAAGATGTCTGCAAATTGCCCATATCTCTTTCTGCTACAATGCATTTTTCCCAGAAGTGACTTGACTAAATCAAGTAATTTTAGTAATTTATTTCTGTGACAAGTACAATATTTCAATAAGCTTTACTTTTCTTAATAATGTATATTATTAATAATCCTTATTTCCACAGCCAACTAGATTACATGTAATTTCTCATTCCTCCATATCTTACACCAGTCAAGTGACATTTTGAATCAGGCTTGTTTGAATGAAGAAGTGCATATTAAGCACAATGTAATGAATTTTTTTTTAAGAACTAAAAGTTTATAGCATCATTTATGAGCTACTCCTAAAGACTTTTAAGAAAAGAGAAATATATCTATATCCCTTCAACTGAACAGTTATTTAAAATGCACCCTAAAACACACGACTCAAAGAAGTCTGCATGATGAGTTTAACTGTCAAAGATAATTTCCTTACAAACTACAGTATAATCCAATATAAGCCTTTCTCATTGTAATGAGAACTGGCATGAAACTAGTAATACTACAAGGCTACTAACAATGAAAAAAATATTTGGAATGGTGTGCATGTTGTAAATTAATCCCAAATTTCAGATGTGCAGTATTTCATATAGTTAATACAGAAAAAGAAAGTACATGTTTTAATGCAACAAAACCTGTGGTACTACATATTGGAGGATTAAAAATTTTGTTTCACTGCCACTGTCATCATTGGTGCCCACTTGACAGCTCGATGTGTATGTTCTCATACTCCAAATAAATTTTTCTTGGCCAGCATGGGATGGAAAGGCAAAGTGGTATTATGCTGACCCAGGTAGCCAAGGTGGATTTTGGTAAGTTGGAGCAAACAGCTTTGAAGTTTCCCAAGTGCAGGTTGCTCTAAAACTCAGATATGCCCAGAATTCTGCGTAATATTCTTTACTGCCATACCACACACACCCTCCATGTATATGGGGACAAAGATTATTGAGACAGACTGAAGTGTTTCAGGTAGCTCAACTACCCCCTCGGAGGAGAAACTGTGGAGCGTTCTGCCACTAAGATAATTAAGAGGAATGTCAGCCTGCACAGCAAAGTCCTCCTTGCCTTTTCACATCTCCATAGCTTGAACATTTAAACCACAACTTTTGAAAATATTTTCTATTAACTCCTATGGCCATAGCTGCAATGAAGTGCATGGGAATGTTTTTTTCTTGGACCTGTGAGTACTAGCTGCCCTAAACTCTAAGTGTTTGTCCATCCTGTGGGCATTCAGCCTCTGTGACAGCAGCTGCATGGCTGTGAAACCCAGTCCCTGTTCATGTACAAGGTGCAGTATATGTCACCTACAGCTACAGCAACTAGTGGCAAACATAAACAGTGGGGAATAGCAGTACATGTCCATAAAAGATCCTCAGACTGCAGCCCAAAGGATGGGCTACCAGATGGAAGAGATTAAGTTTGAATATATTAATGAAGAGGAACAAGCCTGCAGGCATGCGGGAAGGGGAAAAAAGTTGTTTTGAAAAAGAGGTGGGTCACAGAACTGGAAGGATCTCAGAGAATCCATAGTCTTTGTAATACTGGGAAAATACTAGAAAAGGCAAGGAATTGATGATCTGTGATTTCAAGAATTAGTCCTGGTTGCTTTCATGTGACATATTTTGAAGAAAAATTATTCTTTTCACACGGTGGAATTATGACTGTGTTTTGAGTAATGATGAAAAAAATATGTATATTTGGAAAGTATAAAGCAGTCCCCTAATGTAATATAAAGAACAGAAAAGGAATGACAAAAAAAAAAAAAAAAAAAAAAAAAAAAGAAAAAAAAAAAAAAAAAAAAAAAAAAAAAGTAAGTAAAAGAAAACTTGAAATACAAAAAATAAAAAAATACTTAAGCGATATTTGTAACAGTTAAAGCCAAAATATAAACCTATTTGCCAGAAGATCCAAATAGCAGAAGTCTTCTGTAACAACAAAGGAGCAAATAAGGCTCAGAAGTGGTGTTGCAATAGATACAGTAACTGTAATTAATATTAAAAACTGGAAATATAAACACAGGGAATAAGGATGAGACTCTGAGAAACACCTAATGCCATGAAAATTGAAGAAGATGGTAAAAGAGGAGAAGGGTTTCTACTTGGACTTTGAAATAAGGATGAAAAGAGCACAGAGAAACAGCAAACTGGTACTGATCATCAGAATAGGAGCAGAGGAGTCACCTTTGAAAAGCAGAAAGAGAACTGCCAACAGTTTCTCTCCTATGATCATGTTACTAATGGTCTTGCATTAATAATGAAGGACAAAGCTGAGACAACCGAGAATTTGCTACAAATGAAAGAGAGCAAAAACTATCAGAAGATGACTAATGATTAGAGAACCACCAAATTTATGGAGAAGAACTTTCTGAGAACTGTTATAAAGGGCAACACCATTGTCAGAAAGGAGGGAGTGATTTATGTGGCTTTTATTTTCTTCTTAAGGCACTGCAAAAAGGTGTTTTTAATACACACTCTTAATGAAGATTTCCAGCTCCTGCAATTTCAATGTCTTAATTTCAGTGAAAAAAACTGAGGACACACCAAAAGCTGAAAACAGAAATCTCTCAATTTGCATTACTCTTCAGATAGATGAGATGTTAGAAAGGAGAGTAATGTCAGTAGATGTGAAAGGGAGACTATGGCAACAGAGATGTTAATTTTAGCTATGGTAGTACTTAAACCTCAAACTTCTAAGGTAGTGGAATCCCAGGATTATGGATTTTAGTGTATTACATAGTGTCTGAAGGAATAAACTCATAATGAATACACACACAAACAAAGACTAACAATTTACTGATTGCCTAGATTTTTTATAAAGCTTAGTTCTTCAGAATGAGTTGTTCACTCTAGAATGGCTGCTATATTATTAAATAGTAGTAAACTTTTGCCAAGAAGTAGTAGTTGCAGGGAAATAAGACTAACCATGCATAAAGCTATAAATAGGGGAAAAAACAGAGAGGAAAAAAGCCACATACCTCTCAAAAATAACAACAGAAGTAGCAATAACTGTCTACAAAGCAAAACTAAAGATAAGTAGAAATTTTTTAATTATTGAACTGATTTAACATAAAATATAAATTTAAGTTATGAAGAGAAGTTTGGCAAATCTATTCAAATACTAATGGGCAATAGTAGGACACTATACATGTAGTACAGCTGAATGAAACAATACAATTTCCTACAGTTACGTACTTGGTTCCTTTTAGTTAATCAAATGGCGTTGAATGAACAACTTTAACAACATAAAAAGCAGATACAGAAATTGTCAGTGTTTGACTCACCAGAATCACAGACGGCATTTAAGTAACAAAATATGAGTAACAACTGAATGCAATTGCACCAGACTCTAGAGATAATAAATTGTAAACTTAGAAACACTAAAATGAAATAAAATTTAGGGTTAGAATTAAGACATAAAAGATTATATTTGGAAAAATAAGAAAATTGATTGGAACAATACTCTGGTTTAACTCAAGATTTCTGGTTTGGAATCTTAATTCTGTTTCAGAATGTGGTTTGCTGACACTCCAAACAAAGAGGAAATAAAACACCCAAAGCCCAAAAAGCCATTTTATAGTTTTAGATAAAGGAAAATTTGGGTAAAATTCCCTTTTGGAAAATATCTTGAAAGAACGTAGAGTGGTTTAGGACATTTTTATTTTTAATGCATATTTTGTTATGTCATGCTATCTCAGTAACGAATACTTAGTAAGACTTCACAAGTACTGCCATGATACTACAGTTTAACAAACTCCGAGATGGAATGAATTGGGAAACATCTGTCTTTCTTAACTGACTGTAGAGAAGAGACAGACAGAATGGCTTAGACTAGAAGCATAACTATAGGTGCCTAAAATTAAGTAAAATGTATTCCATGCTAAGTGTGCAGCTTTTCTTATTCAAAGTGTAGAAATATCTCAAAGTTTCATTGACACAAAACTTGATCTGGCAAATGATCATGAAATTTCAGGCAAAAGAAATTGTTTTAAGTTTTGACTAGTATGTTTGTTATAATTTCTCATCTGAAATAGGCACTGTGACATTAAAATACACTCCTGCTGTTAGGAAACAAAATACGAAAATAAAAACATTTGAAGATGATTTTACAGTGATTTTACATGTATAATCCATAAGAAATCAGAGCAACATCTCAGAAAGTGACTTCTTTATCTTAATTTTTTAATTTAATAAAATAAATCAAAAGAAAAAGTTTTAGGACAACTCTTACTTTTGCTATAAAGATGCTGTTCCTCAGACAAGGTTAATTTTAATAGATACAGTTCTTACGACATTTAAGATCATTCTCACTTCTTGTAATATCCAGGATATGTACAGAACTCTGTTAGCGGTTTTTATTCAATTGTAGTTTATCCTTTGACCTCCAAACATTAAATATTCTTCCAGCAATTATGTAGACAGGATTCATCTGATAATACAGCTCACTACTTCTGTTCAGCTTTTAAGCCAAGCACATCAAAGTGAATTTGAGTAGGATACATGGTGACTCAACTATGCCTAGGGAAGGTGAACAATGGTCCCACAAAAACCAGATAAGCTGGTGTTATGACCACTGAAAAGAGAATTCTTTCTTGTAGTTATGCTTTGCCTCTTATTGTCCGACTCCTCTTTTGCAGAAATTAATTAAAAAAACCCCAAAATCTCAACTCCCTCCCAAAACAGCCCTTGCCTATCTGGGCTCTTTTAGTATTATTTCTTGGTTCAGTTGTAGCACTGAAAAGGGAAGACTGAGAGAACAATTTATTCACATCTCACAGAGACACCCTCCTCCTTTGCCTTCTGCATGACTACTAATTACACTACTTATGTAGGTGATAGGGTATTTTGCTCTGAGTGTAATGAATACAGCTAAATTCTTTTGGTTGTTTTTTCTACCTTTTCTGGAGAGAAATTGAGAAAAACCCTAAAACACAACAATCTCTTTTCCCATTGAATTCTAAATGACAATAATACCTCTGCATTGAGAAACTCCAGTAAGCAAAGCTGGAGGTTGTTTTTAATGTCACCCCCGTACAGCCTACACCAGCACAATGAAGAAGTCCTGAGAATTTGCAAATTTACTAATGAAGCAGCAACTTTTTACAAGAAAAATAAGTTATTCTCTATATCAAGATTTCATGTATCATATTAAACATATATCTAGGGACAGCAGGGTCCTAGCTTATAAAAAAATAATCTGAGCCTTTATGACATGTCTGCAATTCTAAAAGAGTTAAACAGTAGCTACAATTTTGTTCAGTTAGGATTAGTGTGCTTGGACAAATGAAAAACAATCCCCAGATGTCCAAGTGGGCATCCAAAGTAAAGGAGCTTGCTGAAGCTCTTGGAAACTTCAGTGCCTCATTGGCTTACTTAAAGGTCAAACACTAAAGGCTCAGACTTGTAAGCAGGGATACCATATGTGACTGCTGATGAGGATGCTGTCCCAGCTGTCTGCTGCATTCCAGATGCACAGATTAAGGTGTCTGAATCTCTTGTGAAGGAACTACTGAAGAACCTACTGAGCATACCTATTACAGTCCAGTTTCAAGAGAAACCAGCAATGACTTGTCAGAAAATCTAGAGCTGCACTTTTAACAGAAACAGCACAGTTGCGATAGACAGCTAGGACTTGTTATCTCATTAGTTACTCCGGTTTGTAAGTCATGGCTCAAAGGTTATGGAATCCAGGAAGAGAAATTTAGTCTCTCAAAGTCTTTAATCAGAAAAAAAGAGAAAATGTTTTATGTAAATATTTTTAAAGTGTTATTCTAAAATTAAGAAACACAGCTTTAGTTTTTTCTACATATACTATTTCTTAAAAACCCATAATGAAATACTGTTCCAAACCTTTATGAATTATTCAGGCTTCAACTGTTTAGAGACAGCTAACTTATTAACCTAGCACTGAGATGAAATAATTAGCTTCCTTGAGGCCCAACAACAAACAGCAACAGTAATCAAAATCTAATAAATAAATAATAAAGTTTTACCTAGGCAATTGTTCTAATTTCCATCATGCAGAGCTGTTTATTAAAATGCAAGTCTAATAATACATTATTTTAAAAGAATTATTATTCTTACAAAATGCCATTTCAAGCTTGGTAATTGGAAGTATTTGAATTCAAAATTTATAGAAGCCTGAAGTTTTACATCTCTTGCAAGTTTTTGGTACAGATTTATTTTTCTCCTATCATCCAGAAGCATAGCATAAGTTAAGAGCACATATCTTGCTTTAACCTAATGTTGTTCTTAAGAAATGAAACAAAGATACGATGGCCCAATTAGTGGATATGCCTTTTCTAATGTATAAACAGTTATTCCTATCCCCAAATATAGCTTGTATTGATGAAATAAACATTTGCCAAGGGGCACAGCCATGAATGCTATAGAATTTTTATTAGAGACCATGCTTACAATTCTATCAAATAAATACTGAAGTAATCTTAACTTTGATCTTTTTTCTTCATGGGAATTTTTGTGAGAGCTAAAAAGCCAGCTTGGCAAGTAAATCAAAACTTTTCTATTTATACTTTCTTTTTGACAGTCAAGAGGTTCTTCAGAAGTATAGAAACAGTCTACTATAAAAACAACCCAAAATATATCAGCATGACCTAATGATTTGTTTTGGCCTCTGAAAAGTACTGTATGAGAAGAAAAAGACGTGACATTGGGGGAAAAAAAAAAAAAAGACACCAAATTATAATTTCCTTGTTTTCTTGGAATAAAATAACTATTTTTGTGGGTTCTGAAAAACAAGCAGTATATACTCCAAAGAATTTTTGCATACAAAGTATTTGGCAATCTGTTACTCTGGGTATACTTTGTAAAGTTTTCCTTCCTTTTAACTACTTAATCTGCTACACAATTCTGTGTGACAATGATGAGATATAGGTGTCTTTTCCCTCGTCTGTAGCACAAATCTGTTAAAGGACCATGTGTATCTTCTGCACTTTTCATGCACATTCACAGTTCAGTTGCTACTGTATAGTAAGCATGACTCCCTACAGGGATATGCTTTACAAATATATTAGAGAACGTGTATTTGGCTGTATCTGGGTGTATGTTCTTAAACTAATACTACAGTTAAAAAAAATCAGCAGCAGCAGTTTAATAAATTTATACAACCCTCCCCCACTTTTCTGTGTAGAATCACCATGAGGAATTACAATCCTCAACCTTGCTAATTAAGTGGATTTTATCATTTACATGTTCATTGCAGGTTGTTGGTTTGGGGGTTTTTATGAGGCTTTATGACTGTAGTTTGTACGGAAGATGAAAAATGAGAAAGGAGTTCAGACTCATCTATTATTACACCAGAAAGGAAAGCTTGCTGACTAATTCAATATTGAATTAGACAATTGATGGGGGGAGGAACCATATACCTGGGAACAGAAGGATGTGCTGCTCTCTCCTCAGAGCATGGGTAGCCAAATTTCCTGATCCAGAAAAGCAAAAGTCAAAAACTTCACACAATTGCGAAATGAAATCTATGAGTTGAGAAAAGACAAAATTCTAAAAGTGGGAAAAAGTGGGACAAAATGGAGCTGGACTCATCCTATACCTGGGTTTGAAGATAATTTGGTGATGGCATTTTTTGGTTTATTTTCTCTGAGCTGTGACTCTGGATAATTCAGAACATTTTGTGCCAAAGCTCTGGTGACACATATCCTTGGAAAGAGTTGATCTTGAAGTGCTGAAAAGTCACATATAGCTTAAGAACCATGGAACAGGTAATTTCAGCCTCAAGAGATTCTCCAAATTCTAATGACCAAATTGGGCAAAAATATAGTTTGCTCTCTTAATTCTTCACCAGTTTCATTCTTTTGTAACTTCTCGATTCATTTAGGTGCTCCAGATCTCCTCTGTGTAGCTCTATAGACATAATGTTTGAAGATGCTGTGAAGCTGACAATCACCTTATCTTTGAAAACTGCTTTTCCTACAGGGACCAAATTGCCTGTGACCTCATAGAACTTGTTTTCCTTTCTTACAATCTGGGAGACAGTTTAATTACGGGAAGTTAATACTAGTAATTAACAGTTGTAATTTACTGGAAGATTAAGGTTGTCAAATTATGCCAAATGATAGCCAAGTTGAGTTTCTTTTATCTAACTTAAGATGTTGACATTATTGACATTTAACTAATCAACCCAGGCCCATTCTGTAGGCAATGGAGAGAACTAGTTTCACCTTGGGAAAAGTTGGGTGATAGGATAGGAATCCTAGTGCTCTTGTATCAAGTAACCAAGGTGTCAACACCATGGAAAATAAAACCCTGGGTTTCTCATGAAAAAACTGCCATTGAAGACTTGTGTGAATTGTCGAGGGAAGGATCATGTCAGAGAACTCACATGACTGAGTGAAATCCAAGAGGCAGGATTCAGAAAATGTAGAATTATAGGCTATGTGGGTCCTGCTAAATGAGAGAAATGGAGAATGTAGTCGACTGACTTGTCCCAGTCTTATATTAGTACAAGTAAAAGTAACAGGGAGGTATCTTTTCATCACCTGATTGACCTGATAAAGGCAATCCTGAAACATAAAATAGGCAACAGCTACAGAAATCATCTTCTCTGTAAAAATTAAAAAAAAAATAAATAAAATTCCATTTTAAAAGATCAGGCTTATGATTTTATTGCTATAAAACAGAAGTGGAGAATCAGAGGGTCATCATTCAAAATCCCCAGATTCAGACTGCAAATGCCTTATTTGAACTGATACCAAATAATGAACATAAATAGTAGAAATCCAGGAAACAAAAGCTATATAAATTCAAGCAATCAAAAAAAAAAGCTAACACTCTCAAAAATCAGACTATATTATTAAAGCAGTTGAGAAAGTCTAACTCTTTTAAGTTAAACACTTAAAACCAGAATACTCTTTATTATATATAATTAAAAATAAAATATTAACACTATTATTTTGGAGAGTCTGAATCCATGGTGTAGTATATAAATATTTTTATGGAAGAAATACAATTTTTTGGCCCAGTTATAAAAAGAAGTATGAGTCTGTTAAGTATATGCCTATATGAAAACCCATTAAAGTCAACAACATATTTAAAATGAGATATGTTTTGGGACCCAGTCTAGGGGCTTAACTCCACCAAAATCTGAAAAAGTGTTTTATGCTGATGGTAGAATATCAATGCATTTTTCTATACCACAGATTGAAAAATGATTGGCAAAGATATATAGAAACTGCTGTTTATATATTAAAATAGGAGTTTAGTTGAGGTTATATTTTTTCCTTCTTTTTTAAGAAGCAAGCCACCAAACACAAAAGACAAACAATGAAAAGCTTCCCAGATGCCTAGTAAGAAATTGATTAAATTGACACCAATGTGAAGAGCTTCTAAATCACTCTGAAAGAGTATTAATCTTTTTTACAGAAAATAAATGTAGAGTTTATTCTCATCTCCTGCCTTAAAGGACTTTTAATTAAATTCATAAGTCTTGTATAGTTCTAAAATAGCTTTTGCCTAGTATATCAGACTTTATTTAAGAAACCAAAGCAACACGTGACTAGGCCAGTTAATACACATGACAGGCCTGTTCTTTGTATTGCTCAACAGCTATGCTATTTTTTTTTCTAATCTATAAGTGAACTAGCAAAAGGCTCATTGTCCTATAAGCAGAAGACAAAATAGTTCAGATCTTTTCTCTATATTGTTTTGCTGATGGATATTTATAGAACACAAACTTCCATGTGTCTTTCTCTTTCCAAACCATCTAAATTAAATTGCTTTAGTCATACTCATTCTGCCATTGACTTGAAGCATCTCTGTCTTTCTATAGATGCTCTGCAGGTAGTAATGTGGTTCCAAATTGCACACACAAGTTAAGGTACAAAATATATAATATCTACCATTTTTCTAACAGTAATATCCTCCCAAGGAGCAGTACAGCTGAATTATGGACCAAGAAACCAACAACTTTTCCTAGTTTAACATTAAATCTGTCTAAAGTTTCTTGTGTGGTTTTGAGGGGGGAAAAAAAGGCACACACAAAAATGTGTTCCCATTCACAGCAAATAAGGATTCTGCTTCAATTTATCTTATCCCTTGAAAAATGTATGTAATACTTCCTTTACTTTGCTTCAGGGAGACGTTTGGAAAACGACACTGTACCATGATATCTATGTAAAATGCTATGAAAATACTCTAGTTTTACCCTCCACCACACTTACAGTTGTGTTATGAATTAATTCCTTATAGGAACCCAAACAAGCATGTATAAGCTCAACAGATTGATAATGAAAAAAACCCCCACCATTAACAACAACCCCAGTGTGTCTCTGACTGTAGTGATTTAATAAGAAGCAAGAAGGCAGTACGCTTCAGAACTTATTCCCTATCAGTAATCACATCACTTGCCAAAATTCATTTACTTGATAGAGAGTCTTGGTGCTTTCTGATCAGCCTTTGACCAGCAGCAGGAGTGTTGGTCATTGGACCACAAAACCCTCTTTGCTGATAACATAAATATCTGTACAGACCTCAGCATGACTGACACAGTAGAAGAGGAACACATTAAAAATCTCACATTCAAGGAAACATGAAGTCCAGAACTGACTCTCAGTAATACACCCTTCTTAGACACTGATTTCCTCAAGTTTTATCAGTCACCAGTTAATAGTCACAAATGCATTGACTCAGTCATTTCTTCCCTTAGGGTCTACTCTGCCATCATGCAAATGGCTGATGGCATGAAACCATTCAGAGTCTTCCTTCACAGCAGATTCACAAGAAACACTGAAAACTCAGAGTACAAGTGAAAAAAAGAGAACATTATGGAGGATTCTTGGTTGAGCTGCTAATAGCTCTTTTTTTTATAATGCTTAGTGTTTTCTCGACAAATGTTTATAAAAACTGTTTAGTGAGTATCTCCTGCCTGCAACAGGCCTTTGAAATTAGGCAGAAAGAAAGCAATCAGGTCAGATCATTGCTCTTTCTGATATTAAATACTTTTCTGGTGCGAGATAAAAACCTTTAGAAAAAATAAAATCTGTGTTCTTCTTTTGCTCCATAGGACAATATTGAGAGCATACCAAAAAATATAATTATAATTAGTGTAATACTGTCTTAATACTTCTAGAGCACCAGCAGACTTGGCACTAGAACTATATGGAAATTTGTAGAAAGATGAAGAGGAATCTCTGCTTGCTTTGAGAGGTCTTACTTGCTAGATTAATTTTTTGCCCAAGAGTGCTGGAAGTGTATGCATGAAGGGAGAATCATCTCCCTAATTTTCAACTAATATTTGCAAGCAAAGTACTTTTTAATTTGCACATTGTGTATCAAAAAATAAAGGAACCATCGTTCGTCACTGTGAAATACACGTACACCCTAAATGCCAACATCCAAAGGCACAAGAATGCCATTCACTATACAACATTATGCCTGCAATTGTCTGGTGATACTCTCAAAGCCTGTGACAGCAAATCAAAATTATTTCTTTCAGGCTTTGCCAACAAAGTGTTTCTCTCTCAAACATACACAGAAATAATATTTGTGCCTAGACCGTTACAGCTGATTCTATTTGAGAGCAAATACAATCATACAAGAAAAGCTATGGTGGACGCAGCATGCTACCCTCATGAATCACCAAAGCTTTGTGGAATGAAACACTGTCAGCCTTTTCTGACAATGCTAGCTCATTTTAAACTAGTGAAACATTAATTGGAATGGGGAATGAAAGGGCTACAACCATAGAACTACAATCCGGCTCAGACACAGGATTGTCTCTTGCAACATTGTTCCAATTCTTTTTTCTTTTCCCCTTTTGAAAATATTGAATCAGTGTGGAAGGTTTAGGCATTCCTGGTTGGCTTCCTTTTGGCAATAAAGCCAAAACCTGGCTGCCACATTACAGATGCAGGAAGGAGGGTGGGTGGGAATGAGACAGAAACAAGTACATATGTGTATCATTCTCTTCTCTCTGACTATTACACAAAGTAAAATAGCTCCAGCTGGAAGGATTAACAGAGACCTGCTCCAGAATAAACTACAGCCTGCTAGGGGAGCCTCCAGGAAGGTGAAAAAGGCCATTTTGGAGCCCCACAGCTAAATAAGAGAGACATAACTGAGAAGGATATGATAGTGATTTTTGGTATTATAAATGGCACCAAGATAGTGAGTTGACACCAAGGACTCACTATTTCTCATAAGAAAAGACCTAGAGAGAACATAGAGTTATCAAGCAACAAGTTCAAAACAAATGATGGTGCACTACGTGTGCATGTCTCACACAACATACTCAAGGGTATGGGGTATGGGGTACTCAGTACTACGTGATACTGTGGTCAGTAGAAGTTTAAATGAGTTCTTAAAAGGATAAGACATTTCCTTTCACAGATGGGGAAAAAACCCACCAGAAGTTATTAAACTCAAGGATATCGCCTCTGGCTCAGGAAGTCCCTGAGCTACAATCAGCTGAAAGCTGGGAGGATATGCTGGGGGAGTCTCATGGTAAAGTCACCTGGGGAAATACTACACTCCTCCCCAGGCCTCCTCTGCTGGCAGCTGACAAATATTGGAGTAGCAGACTTGTAATCCTATCCTTGCAGTGAACTCACTGTTATAGGGTTTTTCACTGTTATTTTGGGGCTGATTGCCCACTGCCACTACATAGCCCCATGTCGACTAGGTTTGAGTCAACTGACTTTCCTCCTCAGGTTAACTGCAGTACTAAGTAACTCATGCCATTGCTCAGCTAATGAGTGTAGGACAGAACATTTTCAGCAGGAGGATTTAGGCTCTGTAATTATTCTTTAGGATAAGGTTTCATAGAAAGGATAAGACAAGCAAAATTCATAGGTCTTGAAATATAAACTAGCTTTTAATATAAAACTCCCTAAGCTTATGAGCATTTAATTTTTTCCAATGTCATCTAGTTCTTACATTCACACTCAGGTTACAAATAGTATTCTGTAATGTTTGAGTAAGTTGACTATTTTATAATCTTAACATTTTTTCTTTCTGAATAAGTGCAGTAAATACACCTGTATGCTGTTAAGTAGGGGAAACTGACAAACCCATGAAAGAAATTCACCAGGTTTCATCAATATTATGGTATTTTGCTATTATAAAAGAGAAATCAACCTAGCTGCACTGCAAATGCTACCATATAGAATACACAATTTCTTTTACATATTTTTTGATAAAAAATACCCATTTCTGTTGCCATTCTTTAAATGGAGATATGAGTAAAATTACAAAGCAGCTGTGTCAGACAGTACACTTTCCATGATATGTATAGTGTAAGAACATTTTGGAACAAATATGTTTAACAACTAAAATCCATGGGATTAGACTGCAATGAAAATGTTACAACTGAAATACCTTCATAATTTGAAAAGTGACTTCTTCAGTATGCAACTAAATTGTAAGAAAATTGTGAAACAAAAAGAAATGTGAAGTTAAACAAAAGGAAAAAATGAGTATGCTTAAGGCAGCAGTTGATCCATTTAAAAACCACCACTTTATCTGTTCTCTTTTCCTTTGCAAAATCCAATAAACTGCCATTATATTCCTTTTAAATGGTTCCATTACAAGGATTCTATAACAACAGACTAATCTCTTGATAATTATAATAAATGCCTGTAATCAAAGCAGGAACCACTTAAAATAAGGGGAAAGGCTGTTTTCCATCAAACTCATTGTAGTTCTGTGACCTTTGGAGCATTAAGCTACATCATACGCTGCCACCTCTAACTGCAACATAGCTTTCCTACCAATCTTGCTCAAATAAAAATAAAAAGGACGCAAGATCAATGGAAATGTGGATTGACACATGGTATGAGTTCTTACTTTCCAGCTCTGAGCCTTGTAGAACATAAAAACCTCAATTCACAAGATTCCAAAGGCTCAAAGCTGGCAGGATTCAGCCAGCAGCTCTTTCACGGGCTTCCCTTCAGGAGGGAAAGGGGGAAGGACCAGACTGGTATTTTAAAAGATCATGCTATGGAAATGTGAACTGTATATCACTACCAACGCTTAAAAAAGTATTACTTTTCAGAAAGAGAGGACATTTTATCACAAAACTCAATATTGTATTCACATGAACAAACAATGTTTTCCAGAGATCATTTAAGAAACTGAAGGCTGATAAAATTACGGGAAATGACTATATATGATCAGAATGGCTTTCATCTGCATTTTGTTAGACCCAGCATTGATTTCACTTTTCAGCTGTGAACAGCAAGAGGCCAGCTGTGGCCAAGGGAGAGAGCAAGCAATGAACCAGGGTCACAATAGAGGCCGAGTTGTCAGAAAATTTAACACTTCTAACGACTAAATCTCAGCAAAAAAATCTTCGAGTTACAACCAGTTGGAAATTATATCCAGCGGGTCCCACAAACTGTCAGAGAATGGAAGATTTAATTTATGACAAAGTAAAACCTTTGAACTCTAGTTATGTGAATAAACAGCATTATAAGGGGAAAACAAACAAAGCAAGGAAAATATAAAATACATTGCCTTCAAGGCAGAAACAACTACATTTTACTTCCTATTCCCAGATGTGTTAAGGGGAAATTTATGACGGCATACTGAAAAGCAAGATTCCCATTGTGAAACCCTTCACATTTATTTAACTAAGTACAATCATTGAAAATGACCTTTATCCAAACCCTTCACAGCTGTCTTAAAATGATCTAAAACTATTGCCAGATTTTCTTTAACTAACATTACTTAACAAAAAGTCATTACCCCAGGGCCATATTACACTACTGGCAAGTAAACACAAATCCATTTTAAACAACATGATACGAAGTTTTAATGAAATATTGATAACAAATTGAAAACTCCCCATTAAAAAGGTGCCAAACAATACAAATCATCTTAGTTTTCTGTTCTAGCAATAAATATTATTTCCCTATTTCTGATAACATATTTATCACCTATTAGACATACATATAAAGAGAAATATGGCTACTGCTTTAAAAAAATCTTAAATTTAAAACTGTTATTAAAGGAGTTGTCAAAATTATTTTTAAATGAAACTGTTCTCAGCAGCATATAGTGAAAAATATATCATCATATGTTCCCCAAAGACAGCACATCTAGAGTGTACATTACTCTATAAAATAAAAGGGCCATGGAAAATAAATTCATATGGCAGTTTTCATTGCAGTACACTAATAATTTAACAGTGCATTAATAATATTTGGTTCCAAGACTTAAAAAGCACTGTGTCAAAACGATGAACACCTTAATATTTCTTCCTTTTTTTCTTTTTTTACGTGAATACTAAACATTAAGATTAAAAGATCGTTGCAGAAGCTGGCCTCCTGCAGGTCCAGGTCAACTGACAGGGAATTAGGTAAAAAAAAATTAATCATACTTGTGGATTCAGAACAGAACAGCTTAGTATTTAAAATAACAGTATAGAGCCACATTTAATGCGGGTATATACTGTGGGAAGGGGAGGAGAGGACTGTATTAAGGGGCTGGTTAGTTCAGTAAATCATGGCTTTAAGATAAAGATGATTACGGTGGTTCCTTGGTGTGAGAGGAGAAGGGTACAGGAGGTTCATTTCACCAGCAAGTAATTATGCTGACCCAGAGCGTTACCATTTATCATGGCTGAAAGATGACACTCACTGTTAGCCAAGGGAAACTGCTAGTCAAATGCTACCATCTAGATCAATACACACCACATTTTTCTACAGCCAAAAGTAATTATACAACAGCAAACTTCACAATCAATACCCACTCAAGATAACTTATATTCTGCTGTACAGACATGAAGGTATGACACTGTTGACTGCCACTGAAAACTACTGCATGTGACCCAAATTAAAGGGTTTCCCCCCACTGTTACAAAGGATTTTGCTATTTTCTGAGAAAATCTGTATCCTGTTTTCTCTGTCATTAAAAACAAAGAACATCCATGCAGGTTCTAAGGACCCGCAGCTGAAACTGATGTTCGTGTTATCATTTCACAAAGCCTCACTTAACACAAAAATAAAAAAAAAACAACAGTCAATTAAAGAAAAATCAATCTTCCTAACCATTGAAAGCTGAAATAGTTTCTGAGGCATTAGTTTCTAAAAGCTGCAGTTGAAGACCTGACCTTTGTGAACTCAAGAGATCAGAAAAAGGAGAAACATATATACCTGAAGTATTAAATCAATGTCATTTTCAGTATTAAACACATAAACACATATTCATATTCGCTTACACAGATATGCACACATAGTGTCACCATCAAGCCAGCTAGTACACAAAATTAGGCTTGAAGAGTTTAGATATTACTTTGAAATATATCTAAATGTCAGTTTTGACAACTGCTTTCAAAAAGGCAGAGCTTAGTCTTATAAACCAATCTAACACATCAAGAAAGGTTAGAGGGAAGAAAAAAATCACTACTTCAGTAAAAAAAAAAAAAATTGACATCCAATTTTCAAGCTGATTTATCAGTGGAAAGCTAAAATTGATAGTTTGCCATTACTGGATAGCAGGCTGTCTAAGAAAGCTGTTACAAAGCCTTTCATTTTGATTTAGCCACATGGATCAATACAAACCTATACTGTTTCAATTTTACAAATATTGATTTTCTGATATAACCACTGCAGGAGAACATTTATCACCTGCCATACTAAAAAATATTGAAATTTATTTTGTAAACTTTGATTCTCAGCAAAATATAGCATTCTACTGAGTGAAGTGAAATCTATTTTTCCAGGTAACAGCTAACCACTGCTAAAATGTATTTTAAGTAACATCCTTTTGCCTGTCCATTTCAGTCTAACACTGTTAATCCTTTAAATGGATTCATACCGAAGAAGATCATAAATTTTCCCTTTGTTTTCTCATCAAGTATCTTGAGATTCCTTGCACTTTTAATGGCTATAACAAAATAGAACTTCAAGTTAAAATACACACTATTTTGCTTTCCAAATCTAGAAACACTTAATGCTTCAGGAGGATGATTTCTTTTTTTAAGATACCAAATAAAAAACATTTCTCTAAGCAGAAACAGCTATTTAATGAAACATAGATCTTTATCCTATATTTACACAACAATACTATTTTCACAGGCTGTTCTAATCTGCATATTGTTCTAAGAACTCTGTTATTCCTCAGGTTTCAAAACACACTATTTTTTATATGTTATTTGCTCATGTATTGGTATTGATTTTTATGCCAGCACATTCAAACTGATATAAACACTGAATTCATTTTAAAAAATTGTTTAACTTTGTAAGACAATTCTAATTACACAGCTTTTGTGTTCTAAATTATTCAATCAATCACAAGTAACTTACTCAATTAAAAAAAAAACCCATAAAAAATAATTTAAAAGTTTGAACCAATTACTTACTTTCTTTATTCCCTTTTTTCCTAATCCTGAAAAGCCCTCTTAGGAGCTGCTTAAGACATTTCTGAGCGCCACATTGCTGGCACTGGTAAATACAGATACACTGTCCAGCCAGGGCAGCAATACAGAGAAGACACTGAACAGGTTTTAGGAAGAAATACACCCTGGATAAAAGTGTAAGGATTTTCTCAGCACTATATAAGAAATAAATGAGAAAAACCATAATCTTATGTTGGAAGGATACAGACCAGGGGCAAGATTTAGGCAAGACCTAATCGAGGGTGTAGTTTAGCAGGTGCATGTTCAGAACTTGTTCTGGTAACACAAAGCCATTCAGATGGCTGCTTACTATACAGAACTGCAAAAATTTCCTAAATTATTAAGTTAGAAACTAAGTGAAATTCCTGAAAAGCAATATTTTCATAATGTAAGGAATATAATAAATTCTCAACTATCTTTGCAAATTTACTGTCATGAAACCAGGGTAGAATTTCTTTGTAGACTTAAGGCTCAGTATGGATAGCGTGTACATTTATGTAATACAAGATGTTGTAATTTTTTAGCATTTGGATACTAAATTCATCTTCCCACAAGTACCTGAAATCAAATAATAGCAGACATCAAAACACCTGAATTTAAAAAAAAGAAAATTAGTATCACCAAAATTCTGTAAGACAGAGAGCTGGGAGAGAAAACCACAGGAAAGAATCCAAATTGTTCAGCTGAATATAGAAGTAAGAAGCTTGCTAGACAAATCAGATGTGCCTTTTCATCCTGTTCCAAAAATGCCAGAAACAGATCTTAAGAGCGATGGTAATGGCTTATGCAGCAAGACTGGATTCTATAGGAGCTATCACACAAATCCTGTTATTCTGATGCTGGTTCAGATGATGATGACTTAACCCTCATAACAGGGAACACAGTGAATTTGAGGCATAGAAAACCTAAAAAACTACACAACTAAAGCAGGTTTAAAAAGAAAGCAAAACATCACTAAATACTAAAGACCATTCTCTTAATAGAAAAGATGTTTATTAAGCTACTTTTATTGCTTTTTCTTCCATCAAGAGATTTCAGATCACTTTGTTAGCAGTGTATCACGATTCACGTGTTACAGATGGGGAAAACAAGGCGGATAGATAGAAACTGTTATGATTTATTCAGTGTTGAGATGTCACCTCACTGGCACCACCAGATTATAACTTCATTATCTAGGGCATGAAGTGACTGCTTTCATAGATGAAGAGTCTTTCTTTCCCATATGAACTGTTCTGCATATTCTGGAGGGAACAGTGGGTAGAATTGTTGGTATGTCTTGGTTGGAAGTACCATGAATGGCTGCTCTGGTTTGTTATCGACACTTATTAAATCCACTATTCCCATATATATCTTCAACAAATATTTAAAATAATACAAGAAATTTGAATAATCATAATTACAGTCTCCATATGTTACTCAGTTTTTTAAAAATCTAGCATTTTCAAAATAGAATTATGTTTATGACGTAACAAAAATTTATCTTGGTGCAAAATAGTATTTAATAATTTCCCTCTTAACAGGGGAGGAAATTAAACAGTTTTGTTTAATTTTGTTTTTAGAGAAAAAGTAGGGTTTTCTTGGTCTCTGGGTTTGAGGTTTATTTTTTGTTTTATTCGTTTGTTTATTTTTGTTGGGTTTGGTTTTTTGGTTTTTGGGTTTTTTTGAGGGAGTTTATTTTGAGGTTTGCTTTTTATTTAATGAATAAATAAAGAAAAAACCTAGAAGTAAAATATCTTGTTGAAAATTGGTCTGCCATCATCTAATAAGAGCAACAAATAAGTAAAAATACATCATTTGTCGTGAATGTGCTTAAAGATCCTTTCTTCTATTAAGGCTTTTCTGTATCTAACAGTATTCAGTACAATAAGAAAATGACCTTCTAAAAAGTAATGATGGTGATTACCCACATAATGGCTGTAGCATGCAAATATACAGCAGTCATGTAAAGGAACAAAAATCAGGCAGCAACTTTGCAAGGCTTAAGGGCTTAATATTTTACAGCACCAGAATTAATGGAAAAGTTAATGTTGCATTGAATAACAGTGAGCTGCTCAGCTGCTGCTAGTGCTGCAGAACATTTAGATCATGGAAATAACACATCATTTTTTCACTCCTATTGCTTTCCTGATCCACAGATAAACAACCGTCATCCACCCTCAAAATCACATGCAAAATATTCCTGCATTACCCAAGAATGCTTAAGAAATATGCCCAAGCATACAATTTCTAAGACTGAAAATGCAAATAAATAATTACAACACAAAACTTAAATAATTAAGTAACAGTGCTGGAGAATCTCAAAGACTATACCCTGTAACTTAATTCATACTATGCGACAAATGCATGCATGAGCACAGTCACTTAATGCAGTACACAAATAAAACAGAATTCTTCAGTACTCCTATGTCTTAACTCTTGATTTCAATGAAATATTTCAATGAAATAGCCAAATAAAATAGTCATTTTATATCACCTTTTTTTTTTCCATATACTAGAGAGTATAAACTACTGAATGCACTCAGTAAAGCATCATTTGAAAACCTTTCAGTGATCCAAATCTACAGGGAAGTTTTGGAAATTAAGAAACACCTAGATACTGTAAATGGAGGCACATAATTGGCTCTAAATTGAGTTGCATGGACAATTATGTTTAGGCAGAAAATGGAGGAAGGGTTCACAGACCTCGTGACTATAAACCCTGTAAACCATGTTCCCCCTTCATTGTTGCTGGTTGGTTTAAAAAGAAAAGAAACTTGATATGTAAATATAGAGAAAATCTTGGAATATACCAGCAATCTTTCCCTCCTTCAGACAAAGACCCCAAGGGCTCTTCTCACCTTGGTTCAAATGCAAACTGTGAAGACATATCAGAACTTAGAACTTCTGTTAAGGAAATTAGTCCTTCCTGGAATTCCCAAAAATTATTTCAGCTCAGGAAGGGCTTCAAACTTTAACGTTTCTGCACTAATGTTGGATTAGTAGAATTTTTTATGATTTTGTTGCTGATTGCCTTTTTTTACCATCGGAAGGAGAACAAAGTGAAGAGTGGTGAACACGGGTACGGAAAGTGAGAAGATTCACCCCTTTCTTTTCTGTTCTCAAAACAGTGAAAAATGTGCTACTGTATTGAAATATTGCTACTATATTGACATTCAGCTCAAAAAGTAATACAAATGCTTGACTGATACTTTACAGTTTCACTACTGACTGCAGACATGATAATAAAGTTGGGGAGGAAGGACCATTGCTTACAGAGCTTTCCTATTTTCTGTCAGATCAAAACCCAGAGGATCTACAAAGTGACTCTTCAGTCACACCTACAGGTAAATCTCAGACAGTATTTGTTAGGTAGCATGAAAATCTTCCTTTCCCCACCTTAACTCATCTGTTGTCCAAGTGCCTGAGATTTCTGGAGCAGATATCATCATTCAGTTATGTGCATGCCACTCCCATCATTCACTGACCAACTTTATGTGTCTCTAATGTCAGTGATGATATTAACTATGAATTTCTGATAGAGTTGAGAGAGTACCAGTAGAAGGTATGTATCTTGACTTTATAACTGCTAATGTGGATGAATATGGGGATAAACCAATAAAAATTTCAGACTATTGGAGACAGCGGAGAACCTAAGATGTCACTAGCCAGGAAACTCAAATATTTACTAAGAGATACCTCAAAACTTGCCTGTGATTTAACATCTTATAAATGCTATTGAAACCATGAATGACACAAGGGTCTGTAGGTGTTTACTTGCTATGGAATGTCCATTGTGGACTTTTACAGCTGAGATTTTTCCTACTGATTTTATGTCTTTTATAAAACAGCAACATTACAACTTTACTGTGAGGATTCTGAAAAGTTAAATTTAATAAAAAAAGGGTAAAAGTAAATCTATTTTCTAAATCCTAATAAACGTTTCTAAATTTTCGTGTACACAAATTGATAATTTGTGGATTACTTTTAAAGAAGGGGAATCCTCTAAATAAATATTTTATTGAGAGTGCCACCCTTAGAAATTTGTCAGCATGACTGAAATAAAGGAGCTATTCTAATACTTTCAAAATAGAGCATTCCTAAAAAAAGGTCTCTGTTTAAAATTTAGTGGTGTCCATCAGAACCTTTTGAACATCTCTGCTGAGCTGGAAATCACACACTTTCACAGCTTAGCAAAAGGTTATGAAATGATACAGTTATACAGGGAGTACCATAGCTAAAACCCAACACTGACGTGTGGATTTAACTTCTGCAATAAACATGCAAAAAAAAAAATGCACATGGCTTCCACTGGATGTCCATTCAGAAAGGAGCATGAATGGATATCCAGTGGAGGCCAGGTACATCAATTTTTTTATTGTGTGTGTTTCAGAAGAAACACGTCTGTTTCTTTCCAGGGAAAATAATATATTCATCACCAAGCAAGAACAACAATATAAACAGCAGCATTTATCAACAAATCCAGTCAAAAACTAAGCCTGAGCATACTGATAAGCTAAAGGACGATTTATCCTGAAGAAAAACATATTTTCTATGTAAAAAAAATATTTTCCTTTTTCTAAAAGATAATTGGTAGGATTTTCCTAACATTATTGAATTATTCATAAATTCCAATCTATCTTTTATACTAATTTTAGTATTTCTGTTTTATTTAATAAGGCTTCAAAACTTCTAACACCTGGTTTGTTAAAATGTAACAGACTATATCATTTTCATTGAGGACCTTTCCAGAGAAATTGACCATTCCACACAAACTTCCAATCAGGTTTTTTTCTAAATTTTTAATTCCAAGACTTAAAAATGAAAGTTAGTGTATACTTGGGGAATAATTAAACAGTTTTTCTGTCTGGGTCCTCTAAAAGTATATGAACTGAGATTTTTACTAAATCATCATGATGATCTCACATTAAAAGACTATTATGAAAGAAACTATTTTTCCTTATTCAACCTTATCTGGCATTTAGCCAAAAAATGTGGGGTATCTTTTTATTTTCTCTCATTCTTCTCACTGGTTCTTAATTGAGATTAAATCATAAATGATAGTAGAGTCCATTTTGGTTTGGGAGATAGATATCAAAACCTGCTTCTGGCTTATCTTCTTTTTTGACAGGTTTTACTCACTTAATTTTCATATTTTTTAGCTCAACAGTTCAGTATGAAACTCTACCACTGAAAATACTGTCTGAAGTTCACTAAATAAATTTTGTCTACTATTAAGCTTTCATCAAATTTGAAAACTTCACATTTTATTCAAGAATGTAGAAAAGGTTAGGGCAATATTCAGTGTAAAAGACTACTACATGTTTAAAAATAATGCGTTGTTACCTAACAGAAATTGGAAACTTTAATGTCTAGACATCAAGGAAAATGAAAGTGAACATTTTTTAATACCAAAACAACACTGCCACTCACTATGAGGCAAATATATCATGCTTTACTTTCCTCCATGTTTTCACACAGCACAAGATATATTATGCATAAAAATTATCGCACTCTTATGGCAAAATGTCCCAAAGGCTTCAGTAGTTTTTATAAACTGAGCCTAAGAGACATCAGATTTACCTTGCTCTTTATGTACATTTTTATTGCTTCCTACCATAAGTGCAAACATAGCTTCCAGTAAATCATCTAAAGAAATACCTTCCACATGAATATTTCCTAGATTCAGATTGTGACTGTAATAAAACCAAAAGCATCCCCACTCAATAAATACAATTTTATATCAGGAGAAAAGTGAAAAAAAACCCCAATGGAAATCTGAAAAATTAGGACACCTTAATTTTAAGAAATAATTTAAATATTAGTCTTTTGGCGTTGTGTATGTAGACTGTTTTTCAAAACAATGGGTAGTGTTCTCAAATTAAACACAGAATATATGTGGTTTATGAATTTTTTGGTGAATTTTCTAATAATCTAGACAATTGGATAATTTGCTACATTATTGGGTTTTAAAATGCTTCAGCACTATTGAATGTTTAAGAAATACTTACGGTATAAGAGTATATTCCTGAAGCTGAAACAATCATTGAACTCTGATGTTCATCTGTTTTATTGAACTAGCTGCAGGGAGCTTTATGGACATACAATCATGTCAAGGTCACAGGATTAAGTGAGCAGTGATGACAGTAAACAAGCCTTTTCTGTATATTTTAAAGGGTCTTACTGAGTCACTTAAAATGCCATAAACATAAATAGTCTCCTATCTCTACAACACATCCATGACAGATGACTTCAAAATCTAACACTCCTGAGCAATGGAGCTTTACAACCTAACCAACAGTCTATATTATTGACAACAGATACCAACATACTGGGGAGCCCAAATACTAGGAGAAGCTTGCAATCTGTCATCTTCAGATATATTATGTCTGTAAGTGTACAAAGAATAGATCTACAATATACATCAAAACTCTTTGTGAACAGATATTACTGCTGAAAAAACCCAGAGCTTACAGGTTATGCAAAAATACAGTTATAAAGAAAGTAAATCCTGTAACAGCAAATGTACCAGATCTACATAAACTATGTAAAACCAGATAATAAAACCAAGCCTACACAGTGCTTTCAATACCAACTTGAATGATGCAATTAGTCCTTAAAATTATACTATGCATTACCATATCTATTTTATCGACAAGGAATGTGATATAATCAAGTACAACAATCTCCTTCAAGTCATGTAACATCTACGACAGACATTGTGCTTCTGAATCAGCCAAAGTACATCTGTGTAAACTTATTTTTTCACTGTTTCAAAAAGTTAGAATTAATCAATAAAAACCCCCAAAAAACAAGCAAACCAACCAACCAACAAAAAAACACTGACAAAAAACCCCAACCAAAAGTGATCAATGGAAAAAGAGACATATGCCAGGAATATTTTTCAGAAATCAGAAATGTGAGTTGTCTAAGGATGATCTTCATAGTTTAGTATCTGTGCATATATAGACAGTGCTAACAAAATGCATACAGAAACACCAAACCCAAGGAAACATCCTGCTAAGCTATTTTAAGATAAGAGGGAAGGAATACAACTCTGGTTATGGCCTCCTAGTCCAAGTAACCATGCTCCTCCTGTACACCTGGAAGACAGGACTTCCTTCTTAAGTGGCACTTGGGAGCAGCAGTTCCATATGTACTTGCCTTTCACTCCACTTGCCCTACTGCGAGAGGGCTCCAAGCATTGGCTTAGGAAAGGTCTAAAATATTTTGAATGAAAAAGGTGTTATAGCAGAGAAAAGTAAAAATGGGGAAAAAAAATCATCATGAGGGTTGATTTTTTTTCCCCACCATGGAAAAAGAGGAGAAAAATAAACCCAACAACAGAGCAGACAAGAAAAGCAGATCACTCTGTTACATATATTAGCTGATTACACACTGCCATGAGGAAAAAGGAACTAAGAAGACAGGAGGTAAGTTTAAAACCACATATAATTAATCAACTTTTTAGAAAGGACAAAAGATCCAATAACGCACATGCAAATTCAACTATAAATCTCTCAAGGACGTGGAACAGGTTTTCTGAGGTGTTTGTGGTATTCCACTTCATATCCCACAAAGAGAGGGGGATGCAAAGGATGTGATTGGGATGCACCCTACTACACCTTCCTCGGTGCCTGAAGATGATTTAATCTTCAATTCCTTTGCAAACTTTCTTCTCAATTTCTGAAAGTATTTGACAATAGTATCGTTGGACAGAAATACATTTCAATTAAAAAAGTACAAGACATTAAGGTTTCGAGATAAAGGGAATCAAAACTGATCCACCGGGGTTTCACTTCTGGTTAAACTTTGCATTTCTGATGTCTATGGCAAGAAATGTCTGAGAAATCTAACAAACACTACAGATTTTTCTCTTAGGAAAAAAAAATCTACAGTTCGGCATCCATCTTCTGTAATATATTTGAAGCATCACGTGGGAAAGAAACCTGGATTATAATGGTACTTAAAAAAGACTTTAAAATTCTCACCCATTTTATGTCAGAAAATAAAGAATGTATCAAAACAATTTCATTTCTGAGAAAATATGGCCTTCTTAGAAGCATAAAATTTTCTTATTCAGAATCTTCAAACCTATGGCTTTTGTTCCTTTCTTATTCTTTGCTTTTTATTATTTTATGTGGGGAAGATGGGGAATCCACTGCTGTATTGCACAGGTGTTACAAGGTAAACATGTGAGGAAAAGTGAGCAAAGTGGTATCCAGCAAAGAGAAATTCTTCGCTCATGGTTTCTACTGAGTTTCTACTTCTTTCTGAATTGGAAGCAGGAAGAGAAGGAGAACAGGTGCTAGGAACATTGTCTAACATCAGCAACTGAGTCCAGTCTACTGATAACCACTGCAGAATTTGTTTCTGCAGAGTTTGTTTCTGCTGCAGGAACTAGGAGGAAAACATGAAGGCAGAAGGGACTTTGAAGCCCTACCAAAATCTGAAAAATTCAAAATCAAGACTGATTGAATTTGAGATTCCTCAGGAAATCCTGGGTTGAAAATTCAAGGAATCTGAGTGAGTATTAGATTGATCTATCATGTCTACTTGTCCTATCTTTCTGTTTCTTAACCATTCAGTTACAGCTGACGGGTACAGGGCTGGATGGTCCACAGGTTTGAACCTTTATGGCTATTCTGTGACTGGTACCCTGGAAGCTGAATGGCTGCATGTGCATGTACACCCTAAATCCATTGCTAGACTTAAGGAGGAGCAGAGGTCCCCCTCAGTTTGCCAAGAGTGGCCTTCCTCCCGATATATGTATAGTCCTACTATACATAGTCCAATTTGCCATATATATATATATGGCAAATTGACTGTATGAAATTTGGATTTGTATTCTGATTACTGTTCCAGTTAAAGAAGCTTGACATTGAAGGATCTTTTTTCCCTAAGTCTTAAATAAAAACAAAATATACAATGCTTTGCTCTTTTTTTTCCATGAACAAAAGGGCAACCCCAAATTTAGGCAGAAACAGAGAACATATTGAAGTAAAGCAGAAAAAAACAGAGTAAAGAAGAGAAAAAGTCCTCTTAATGCAGAAGTAATAATGTGAAAGTGCAGAAGACTTCTTTCTTTACAATGAAATGAAATCTGCTGTACTTCTTAGAGATAAACAAGTCTCTGTAGAGCTGAACAAGTCTTTCTTGAGCACCACTTGTTTCTCAACATTTGAAAACACTACCTCTTTCCAAAAAATATATTTTCTTATGAGGTTTCTTCCAGCTGTGCGAAAAAATCCATAGAACTGTGCCACAGTTCAAAAAAACTGAGTAACGTTGCACAAATACAGAACTGAATAAACCCCACATAAGCAAATAGTGCAGTTGCTTGTACAGCCCATCTCTGGTTATACAATACTCCTTTCTTGGCAAGTATCTCTATGCTGTAAATACCACCCTACACCTGTTAGTAGAAAAGGAAGGACACAGAATTTTTCCATCATGCTTGTCAAAATCCTCAGCTCCATTAGCAAGAGCTCCTTCAAATAGTCTATGCCTTCCACCAACAGAGGTAAGCAAGCAGTCAGGGAGGGAGGAAGAAAGAGGGTATGAAATGGGTGGAGCAGCCATGCAGTCAAAAGCATAGTAAGAAAGTTTAAAAGTGAATTGAAATGTAAAACACTACAATAGAGAGATCAGATTGACAAAATCATCTCACTCATGTTCAAATCCTGCTATAGATGGGTAACTAATACTGGACTGAAAATATGTTCCTGACGCATTTGCTGATCTCAAGGTCTCTCAAATAGTGCAGTAAATTAAAAACAACAGAAGACAGAAAAACATTTTCTTACGTTTTATTCTGATGAAATCATCTCAAACCTAAGTATTTGGAACTTGTAACAGGATAGCTAATGAACAAGCTAAAAAGTGTGCAGGTCCATCGGTAAATTTTGAAGAATATATTCTGCCAAAAAAATTTTTTTCCACCAATTCCAGAAACAGAAAATTCATAGTTCTTACAGAGTATGTGGAAAAAATGCAGAACTGTAAGAGGCCCTCTAAGAAAGGGCATGTCAAACATGCTTCTGGATCCAGTAGACAGGATCTGGTCCTACATCTTTTCACTGTTCTAAAGCTCCCTTTGTAATTTATGCCTAGCAGTTAAAATGAGCCAGAAATGAATGAATAGCTAAACCAGATTAAGCTGATTTTCAGAGGGGGTTAGAATAGGTTCTGTGCCTCTTTGAATTTCCTAAGACAGCAGCTAGTATAGAGATGGAGCCAGAGAATGCCAAAGGATGGCTGTAAGGGAAACAATTTTCTAAATTCCTGTGATCTGGTCTCCGTTGCTGTAAACTGGAAACATTTGGTTTAGAAAGAGTGTTCTTCCAGAATCAACTTATTTAACTGCCAACCCCCACAGGCTTGGGAAAGGGAGTTCTCTTTCCGTTCTCATCCCTCTGGCCCCCAGCAGAACCCAATCTCTTCAGAAGCACATGCTGCAGAGAGCAAAACTAGCTGTCTGGCAAGAAACTTTTTATTTCCAGCCTGTCTCCCCAGACGAATTTGGTCTTCACCACAGAATGAGTTTGACAGCTCTGCCCTCCACCATGAATGATTAATTTGTTATGGGTGTCTAGTTTAACCAAAGATGGATTTGAACAGAAAAAGCCCTTGGATACTTGCTATTTGGTACAGATGCTTTAATGTAGGTGGAACCTCCTTCATTAAATCACAGAAAGCAAGAGAACCAAGTCTCATTTTTAAATGTCATTTTTCTCATTATAGTAGTCCTCCTGTGAATATCAAAACTGATCATGTGAAAATATCTATGACAAGTATTTCATATTTAGATTTTGAATTCTAATTGGAACTCTGAACTCTTTATTGCCCTAAATTGCTTTAAACCTATACAAGCTGTAAGGTAGAGATGTATATATTTAGTATTCTTGAATAAAAGTTTTTGAAAGGTTGAGGTATCTGATAAAACCAAGAAGCTGAAGTAAGACAGTAACATCTTATGGGCCAAAACACAGGCACGCATATGGTTGATAAGAAATTTGAATTTTTTTTTCCTTTTTTTTTTTCCTTTCTTTTTTTCCTTTTTTTTTTTTAAGAAAGATGTGTATGGGGACAGTCGCAGATGGGGAGGAAGAGAAGCACCATATGAAGCTGACAGAGGAGGCAGAAGGAAGCATATGTTGTGACATGAAAACTATAACCCCGAAAAAAGCTAAGGGTAAGTGCTGGCTTAAAGAAGCTTGGAACGCTAAGCTATGAAACACCCTGTTTGACTCTTCGTGATGTTGCATATTCCCTCTGAACAAGTGACAATGCATCAAGGAAATAACCAGCTCATCAATTTCTCATCTGAATGGGAAAAACCTGCAGAATTTTAATTTTGGTATAATGCTGAAAATAAAAAAGGGAAAACAAGTATGTTTAGGGTAAGCTATTATGAAGATACCTAAAAGTATCAAATTGCCCAAATGCAGGAAACAGAATTAGTTTTGTTTAAGGGCACAAACAGGATTTATAACAAACTAATGGGATTTATTTTGAAATATTTTATGCTTTGTCTCAGATATGTAGATGAAAATAAGATGGTTCAGTAATTGTTCAAAGTAAATGTTCAAAAGATTGTTGTAGAGGATTTGATGCTCACACTTGGAAGAAACTGAGAAAAAGAACTTTGGTTTTCACTTTAAGATATAAAAGGAAAACATTTGTGAAGGAGGAAAGAAGCTAACACTGAAAAACAATAAAAATCAAAGGTTTTTCTGAACACTGTTATTTAGCATTTTTAGTCAGAAGGAGATGAAGGAGTAAAGTGGTTCTCAGACCAACTCAAACTACTGATTGATTAATATATGGATAGGAATTTGTTGTACAGTGTTACTTTATGTGTAGATATTTATTCAAGTTGTGGAGTACTTGCCTATGATTAATTTCACCTTCATAAACTAATAGTTAATTAGGAAGCTAATTGAAATGCAAGTCACCTAAGATTTTATGATATTTTTAGCTAAGCTATCTACATATAACTTTAATCTAACTTAGAATTTAAAGTCTCATATGGTATTTTGTTGGCTCATACCATTCCACTTCATTCTTATTTCTTCAGACATTTTGGGAAGATTTTATGAAAATGTATTTAAAATTCATAATTTACAAATACTATAGAATGTAGAATACATCAGAACATTAGACCTCTTGCTTTTCCTCTCGGTACTAACCTTCTGTGGTTCTTAATAGTCTCTTTGTTTCTTAATGAACAAAGAGTAAGCTTTGTGGCACCTATAGATTAAATAGTAAACGCTGGTTGCTGCTTTCTGCAAAGACATTATGCAAAGACACAAAAGCTGGGGAGGCTTAGAAGCTCATTGTGTTGAACTGCAAACACCAGGGAAAGTTTTCTTTACAGTTGGGCTACATTTGACAAATCAAAACCGGAATATTTCGTAACATGAGTATCTGTGTTAAAGAACTTGAAAATTGTTTGTTTATCTTGAGAAGAGATAAACAAAAATATATAGGACAAGATAGGACAAGAGGACTTGGCTTCAAGTTAGGCCAGGAAAGGTTTAGATTGGATATTGGGAAAAAATTTCATCACCAAAAGGGTTGTGAAACATTGTAACAAATTGCCCAGAGAGGTGTTTGAGTCACCATCCCTGAGGGTGTTTAAAAGACATGTGGATGTGGCACTTAGGGACATCATTTATTGGTGGATTTGGCAGTGTTAAGTTAATGGTTGGATTCAATGATCTCAGAGCTCCTTTTCTATCTAAATAATGCTATGATTCTATACATATTTGTATTATATGCTGCAACTAACAGTAAATTTGCAGCTGCCACTATGCAGATAGAGAACTGAAGCTTTGAAGAATAACACTCATGTCTGCCCAAATATTTTCCTACTTATCTTATCCATTTTGGATGTCAAAAGGCATTGCTATTACCCAAGTATTTATTGTGCAGAAGTGATGGCCTGTTTCTTACCGTGCCCCATCTCGGTCAGAGAAGATCTCCCTAAATTCACCATTTCAGTGAAGGGTCTACAGCTCTCAAATTGAACAGCAGTGGGTCTTCAGAATTGGGAACACTTTTCCAATAGAAATTACAGAATCACTACAGAAGTGTAGAGGTCTGGAGTGACAACCTGCTTTTTGTTTTCTTTTTAAAGTAACTCTGTATTCCAGTCAGGCTGTATCTCCCGTGGCACAGAGAAGCAAGAGTTTAGAAAGAGACTGCTAATGCTGTAACTATTTGTCAGGAAGTAAAAACAGAGGCTTGAGTCCTGTTTTGTCTCATGCCAGCCAAGGCCACAGGTGTGTATGGTTTTGGAAGCCATCTCAATTTCCATCATCTAAAAAATATTAGAGTATCTATCTAATTAACACCAGTTCTTGCATTCTGTTGCATTCTGTTGCATTCTGTTGCATTCTGTTGCATTCTGTTGCATTCTGTTGCAGGAGTTCAAGGAGGCCCCTCTCCATTTTCTACCCTTAAAGCCTTTCAGATCTGCCCACTGAGTGACGTTGGTCCCTAACAAGGCTCCGAGGCTCTTTCACTGGGCATCTCCCTCTCCCTGCTGTCATCCCAGTCCTTCCCACTCACAGTCCACTAGTCCCATGACAGAAGGTGCACTTGTGTGCTGGATCACAAAGCTACCACGGCACACACAGACAAACCTACAGTGCAAGGCCATTTCCCAACTGGCTCCTGCAAACGGGGAATCCCACTTGGAGACCTTGTACTGTCACCATGTCTCCCTTCTCTGGGTTAAGCCACTGCCTGCAGCTCAAACACAACCAAGCCAGCCACTGCACCTAGCACTGTAAGCACCAAAATGGGAAAGCAGCTCTGCCAGTACCTGAGAAGCAGACAACACTGGGCAAGTTGCATGACAGGGATAAAATAAGAGTTTCTTTTGTTCAGTGTAAGAAATTTCATAGGTTTGTCATAGGGGTCAAGCTACTACATGGCCAATCAGAAACTATCATGGACTCAAGAAAAAAAAGCTGCAGCAAAGGACTGCTGCCATTTAGGATGCCATCAACAATCCAGGAGATAAAAGTTATTTGGTCCTAAGAAGACAAAGTCTTCTGTAAAAGGTAGTGACCAGGAACTGATTTAAGTCTGCAAAGTGTCTGCAGCCATTCACAAAGCTGAGCAACAACATTATTCAAAAATTGTTATTCATTATTCAAAGACATTAAAAGGACGGAAAATTGAATTTATTTTCAGCATGTTCAAGTCTCCAGACACACAGCTTTAAGCCTCAACTAGAGATAACATGAGCATCCTTTATGGACTAAGCCTGTTTTGAATTAACCATATCACAATTTTCTACTTGTCATTTTTGTAATTTTCACCAGAACATCTCTGGTGTTAGACCACAGTTTCCGTAAGACTGAATTTCTACAATTTCTACCATTTAAAAAAATAAATACACTCCATCATCATCCAGGAGAGAAGGATTTCTTTAGAAGAAACAGGGATAATGAACATGAACAATTTCCTTTTTATTTTAAACATGGTATAACTTCAAGAACAAACTAGATAGAATTATAAAAAGAATGAAAAATATATGTGCTATTTATTAAACCTTACTGCTGACATGTCAAAGTTATTACTTGGCAACTTTTCTAATAGGCTTAAATTCTAACTATGTAGTCAAGATAGTTTTTTAAGTCAACAAATTTTTTTAAGAATATTTATCTAGAAAAATGTTGTTGTATTACCCCTCTCAACTATGTTTTTACTGAAAAGGTTTATCACAGCTCAAATGGAACTTCCTGTTCTCTTAGTGATTCAGAACAGACAAATAGGGATTTGAATGGAAAATCAAGCTGTAAAATTTTGGTTATCTGGGAACAGGACTTCCTTGACTTCTTTTGTTTGAGCTGTTTCACTCTGAATGAATAATCAAGTGTTTGTGGCTAGAATGCACAAACAAGAGAGAGACTTGGCAGTCTCTACTTTCACAGGCAGGGCGCTCACATGACAGACCTAGGTTCAAGACCTTGCTCTGAATGAAGGAAAGGAGCAATTTCAGCTCAAGTCTTCCACATGAGGGTCAGCACCTTAGCCACTGGCTATTTTTGTGATTCAGAAGAGCAAGGCTCTTATTTTTGGCATGATGTATGAAAACATTTAATTTCACCTTTATGCTGAATAGAATTAACTTTTAAAACCAGTACTCAATAGAGCTCTGAATAAAAGCTCAAATACTGTATCAGTTATATAGCAAAGAAATTACATATTTCAGATTTTTTAAATTAATTTTTTAACAGGAATACCTGTGTAATTTAGCTGCACTTTGGTTATGTTCAGCTTTGCACATGCTACACTTAAGTACATTTAAACTCCTAATAAAATCATATTTCAGTTATACAATGCCCGCTTCTCTCAAACTTTGAAAGTAATGTTTAAAGCCCCACACTTTTTACATTTGCAGCTTACCTGTGAGAGACAGCTCCCCAGGCACCATGTTTATTCGTTAGTATGTTGAGTATCTTCTGTTTGAGCTGGTTGGCCGTAACATGATCTCGATGCTTAGCCGCGCTGATGAGGTGATCACACATCTTCTCCTCCTCTCTCCGGTCAGCAGCATACTGAGCACACTGCGACTGGGAATGAAAGAACATCCACTTCATTAAAGACAGGCTATTTATGATCCCCTTAATATTATTATTTATTAAACTCTTTGAATATGAAAAGAACTTATTAAAATAATTTCCAGAAGAATAGGCCATGGCATTTGTCCTAGTTCCATCCAGGACAGGGTTAATTTTTTACAGAAGCTGGAAGGGAGGCATGTTCAAAGCCTAGTGTTATTTGATACTATCTCATGTCACTTGCCAGGGGCAGGAGTAAGGAAGACTCTCTCTGGTCAGGGAGAAAGTGTGGCAGGAGAAATGGGGTCCAGTCTTGTTTTACTTACTGTGTAAACCACTACTTTGTCTTATAACTTTTGTTATTAATATTGTTGCTGTTATTGTTCTCTTTCATATCTCATTGCTGTTTCCAGTAAATTGTTCTTAACTCATGATTTTCATCTTTTGTGCCTCCAGTTCTCAACTCCACCCTGGAAAGGGTGGGGAAGTGATCAAATAGTGTCTGGTTTAGGAGCGTCTCGGTGGGGACGCTGAATTGTTCTATAGTACTATTTCTAAACCACAGCACCATTCAATTGAAGTGGTTCTACTACTATATATTATCCATAAAAAAGCACTCAGAACATGTGAAAGTTGAAATACCAAGGGCAGAGACAAGAATTGCAATTAAAACCATTAAGCCATACACCCGTGTGCGTATATATCTGTGGCCATGGAAGGCTAACCTTAGAAGTTAGCCTTTCTTTGTAAACAGTTCATGTGTTGTCAGGTATAAAATACAGCTCTAACATACAGAGGATAATATACAAGAAAAAAATTATGTACAGTGGTTTTGATCTTTAAATTACATTAAGACCTAAAATTAAAAAGTTATTTGATTATTTTATTACTATGGATGCTAAACTACAAAACTACAGACAATACCACAACATGAAGAATTTTGATAACATACTACCTCTTCTAAAAACCTAATGGATAAAAAAAATCACTCATCTTTTAAACTGAAAAACATCTAATATTTCCATCACATTTCCCTTGAGAGAAGACTACCTCTAAAAAAAAAGCTGTGGTTCTTGACCTTCTCACAAATTTTTTTCTAAACTGCCAGAATTCTATAGTGTATTTTTGTTTTCATAAATCCTTTCTTTATGTATAAGGACAATTCTATTTCATTTCTTTTCTCAAAATCATGCTAAGTTCAAACCCAATTTCTCCTCCTTGCAAAAATTCTTTCAAAATGCCTAAAGAAAGGGAATGCAGCCAGAGTAATCAAAACAAGTCCACTAAAAGTATAATTTTCTAAGTATAAATTACAAAGGCTAGACTATTCTCAAAATAGCTAATTTAAAAAAATACCTTTTAAGACATTTTTTGCACTTACAGTTTTTGTGCACCATTTAAGAATGTTTAGCCAACACTCAATGCTGTAATAGTGCCCAATAGAATCCAATTTTCTAGTATTCAAAAGAGCAATTAAAATTAAGTTAACCTCATGCTTTAAATTTTATTCTCCCTATTTCTGAATGCTACCTTTTTAGTACAGATCACATTAGCATTCAGTAAGATTTTTACAGTGGTCTTTCTATTGTGTTTACAGACATTATTTCAAGTAATCTGTCTGGGAAAGAACAATGGTTACACTAATTCATAAAGGGTTAATTCATTTTTCAATTTATCTTCTTGTACAGGGAGGCACCAATTAGTACAATGATCTGCCTTAGTAATGAGGTTAATATTTCACCAGCTCATTGGACAGTAAAATTAAATTTTCATTTTTCTTCCTGAACAATTACAAAGGTTAACAAAATGAAAGTTAACTATGAAGTATCCATTCTGGGAGGAATTTTCCTGGCTGTGGCTACAACTGGAGTCACAGAGTAAAATTTAGATGCTGGTCCATGGCCTCCCCTCTATGCAGGAGACACAGTGACTTGGTGCAGCTTGGACCGAATAATTTCACCCATAATAATTCAATTAAAGTTTAAAGGGCAGAAGTAAAATAAAATAGTCATGCCCTTCTCTAGCTGAGAGCAATGATTAACATGTACTAAAGCCCAGAACATATACCGTTACAGTTTATTAAAACAAAATGACAGATATACAATCATGTAGCAGAAAACTACCAGAAATCTTTGTCCCTTCTGCTTTCAAGTAGGATAAATCATAAAATGTTCAGTTGTATTCCCACCATTATTAAAGACAGTATATAAAGCATTCTTTCAGACTTTAACCATCATCTTAATTTAAGTACTTGTGAATTCACATTTAAAATAGTCTACATTTTACAATTTTCTTTTATGATTTGCAGTTTTAAACTTACTTGCCTAAAATGTATAACTCAGTCTTTTCTTACAAGAAATGTAATGAAAATTTTCATATATGAAAAATGTGTTGGTTTCTTTACCAGACAATAAGACAGACTTGAGGCTATTCCTTTAGGGAATTTAGTTAATATTCTAAATCCTATTTGCTAACAGAAGCTGGAAGTTAATTGAATATTCTCATTTTTTCTAGAGTTCTGACAGATCTTATACCTCAATGTATTCTTCAAAGAGCAGATAACTCAATCTTCCATTGTCATCGTAGGTTACTGCATGATGCTCTGATAGATATCAAATGTTATTTATTGTTGAGGCAATATGAAACTTCACTCTGACATACACTTAATTGTAAATGCAATTTTATCTACGTTCAAAATATCCAGTATAAGCTTGGTAATAAAGTTGTTGCAATCCCATATGACAAGTGTCTGCTGTCTGCTCTGACAAAATGAAGTAAAGGTTACGTGTATTCAAAATGACAACAGATAGCTCCGTGTCTCACAGTTTTCAGCTAGGTCAAGGAGCACAAAAACTAGTACATCAAAGTGCACATTTAAGAGAGCTATTTTAAGGAGATAAAAACCTCATCAAAACTAAGATTACTGGATCCTATTTCTAGCCACCAGGTGCTTGTTGACATTTTCTGACAGATTAATAAAATGATATAGCTATTTATTATTACCAATACTAAGTCAGTCTGTCTTAATCCTAATGCTGGGTCACTTGAGCAGTAACACATGTAGAAATATCTGATTGCACATATATACCTACATCTACACAAATGTATGCAAACACAAGGCAGGTTCAGAAATGATAAAAAACAGTGATGAAATATTGTATGAAACACCATTAAAATGCAAACCCATATTTGATAAAGTCATGTCAAAGATGAAGTCTTAACTTTACACCATTACTTTTGCCTTTTTTTTTTAAATAGGATCAAAATTAATCCCGTATAAACAACTGAAAACCTATTAAACTGAAGACATTTTAAAAACAGGGGGGTTTAACATTTGGATCACTTACAAGCAATGTAATCTAAATTGTACACTGTACTACTTGTTGATGAAAAAGCAATTGAGTGTTGACTCCTTTTCAGAATAAGAATTATAGACATTTAAGAGTTACAGGAGTCAGCTACTCTGTTACACCTTCCAATACTGAATCTTACTGTCAGTGGTTAATGATTCCTAACTACCAAGAAAGATATGCAGTATTGAATTTCACTATATAAATCATAAAAAAAAATGTTCTAAAGTGCTCCAAAATTCAAAATGTTGGAAGAAAATGACCTTAAAATATTAAACCTGTTTAACAAAATATTTTTATTTCTTATTTTTTGTGAAGTACCTTAAGCATATAATTGTTTTGTTTTATTATAGAACTCATACATAATGTTGAAAAAAAATCAACAAAAATAATCAGTAAGTTGATTTGCATTACCATTTTCAATAAATCAGAAAAGTTCTTTGTGAACTGAAGGGTCTACCATATCATATTAGACATTCTGATTAAGGCATTTCTTCAAGCTGTAAATGCTTTTATGAATTTCAGTGACAAGATGAGAAATTAAACCCGTTCCTTGTGCTTGACATTCACCAAAGCTTTTAAAAACCAGTTTTGAAATGCTTTCAATGTAAATTTCTTCTTTGGAAGAAAAAAAAAAATCTTTATTGCATGGAGTTACAGTCTAGGTGACAACTGAGTGAAAACAGAGAACCAGAAATGCACCAGCTCTCAGGCTTACCTCAAACTCCGCATGCTTGTGGACATCTTCAGCTCTTTGTCGGTTTAAAATAAATTCTGCTTCATTTGCAACACGCACTATATGGTCTTTCATTGCATGACACAATAATCTAAAATAAGAAAAATCAGAATCAGCCTTTTTATTTGATGTACTTCAAATAAACTATTTCAGCAGATTTACTTACAATGGAAAAAATTAAAATCAATGAAACTCCTGTCATTAAATTTTCAAATTAGTTGAAATGAAAAAATAATCTTATCCAAGTTTTTCTGCATTGTGAAAGCAGAAAGAAATCACATTAAATGGAAAAAGGTTTTCCATTTATTGTCGAAGGGGAAAGTTCTTTATGGAAGAATACATTTTGAGTTTGTTTTTAACAGCAGTCTCAATATGAATACTGCACTGTTATTTAAAAAATCTAGACAACTATTTACACTCTTATTTGTACCACTGAAAACATTAAATAGAGGTATTCCAATTTCAGTCTTAAAAAGTCATGTCACAACTGAAAATTTAAAATTCTATTAAAATTCCAAAATAATATCAATATCTCTCACATGTTTTTTCAAACGCTAGAGTGAAAAGTGCATCATGTTTCCAAGTTTTCAAGGTATCAGGAACAGACAAATCTTACTTAAAAAGGAGGAAAAAACAGATTGACACTGGATTGAGACTGAGGATGTCAGTCAGACACATTAACTTAAGACTTTTGTAAAGACCACAAAATACCATGAGGCGCATAATAAAATTGCAGCATAAACAACACTGTGTTAAAAATGCTCACATCTTTTTGGGAAGCAAGAATGGAACCAACTGCTTTCTTGTCCCTACAGTCCATATCTAGGGTTGGCCATCATATTAAAAATTAATTTGCTCTTCTTATCAGCAGGGAGGAAATATCTTTCAGGATGCAATGATCTGACAGGTCTGTTTAGGATCAAGAAGAACTTTCTTTTTCTGTGAAAGTGAAACATGCTCTGGGATTTTCCTTCTTGCAGCATCAGGGAAAGAATTTCAGAGTTCCTTATATTAAGGCTGTGAAAATTCTAGCAAACTCAACCCTAAGGTTGGTGTTTGGTGTTAGAAGCACTACAATTAAAATTCATTATTATTAGAAATGAAAGTCATGATTACTAGACCTTACACCTGTAAGATGGAAAGATCTGAATTCTGTTTTTCTCTCCTTTGGTGTGTTCTACCATCTGTGAAGGAAGGAAATCACTTACCCTGAGCTAATATTTAATACATGTGCATGGTAAGGGAAACCATAAATGTTGGGACCTCTGTTTTAGAGATAAAGAGAAAAAAACTTGGATCAAGGTTTCACAGTGGATATTCATGCTTTTAATAACCCTTCTTATTATATCTAACCCTTTGCTATTTTCAAAGTAAAATTTTTTTTGTAAATTGTAAAGTTGCCAACACTGCAGTCTTCAAAATTTAGCTTTATTTTTTAATCTACCCTGCTGGATGATATGTTTCAGAATTTTATTACTGTTAAGTGTTCAGATTTTTATTGTTAAGAGGTTAATGTAGGACTATCCTCAGATATGGATTAAGAATGAACATTAGTGGGTGCCAAGAGGATGTGGACAGACCCTTCAGTGGTGCCCAGTGACAAGACCATGGGCAACGGGCACAAAGTGAAACACAGGAAGACCCAGCTGCATATGAGGAAAAATGTCTTTCCTTTGTGGGTGACAGAGCACTGCAATAGGGTGTCCAGACAGGTTGTAGAGTCTCCTGCCCTGCAGAAATTCAAAAGCCATCTGGATGCAATCCTGTGCAACCTGCTCTAGTTGAACCTGGGGCTGCACTAGACGATCTCCAGAGGTCCCTTCCAACTCCAGCCACTCTGTGATTCATGACATAGACAAGCTTCTCTAAAATGAGAAAATACTAGAATTGAGTGCTTAATATCTCTAATGAAATTTTGCATCACAGGTCTTCCTGAAATTTTACATATTATAGTAACAATCTGGAAGCTAGGATTTCAAAACTGAATGCACAGATTTCCAGTGTCTACTGGCTGCACATTCCTTCCTGAGTGAATAAACTATGGAATAAATGGAGCATAGCGCAAATGGTCCAGCTGTGGTCCAGATAAGAATTCTAGTTCCAAAGGGCTTCAGGTGAAATGAATAGGCTTCTTAGACACTCCCTGCCACCAAGAATTTGCTGAGAAAAGATGGAAACTAACTTCAAGCCACTGGGTTTATTATTTGGGAGATCTGGGCAGGTTTTATACCTCAACACCCCCAACCACCCAAAAAAACCCACAAAAAAACCCAACAAAATATCTAAGCAGCCTCTGTTCATGAACAATTATAAATAAATACCACATTAATCTTGGTTTTATTTATCTGTAGTATGAAGTGTTCACATTCTCTGTGCCCATTTATGTACCTACAAGGGTGGACCTTCAAATAGATCCTCAGAGAATGCTAATTTGCACAAGTTATAAATCAATCTCTTGCCAATACATCGGGAAATGTCTGTCTGCTTTACAGAAAATGAAAACTTTTATAGACATGCAGCAGCAGATTCAAATCAGATGGCTGAAATTGCTGGTGACGCCAGTTGTACCTTTTGTTTATTGTCAAAAGTCTTATCTAGGGGATATCTCAGTAGTATTTCAACTGTGTCGCCTTTTGCTTCATGCACTGTCACATATCACTGATTGTGACTTCTTCAAGAAAAAGATGAAAAACTGTTTGTATGATCATTAACAAATTAGGATTATCACAAAAGTGAGGCCACAGCCTATTAAAACTGTATCATCAATTAAATAACATGGCATCAGTGTGTGCTAATAAGGGACATACTGTGATTCACTTACATTAGATGCTTGTATGCACCTAAGACAGAACTTCAAAAACTAGGTAAACTATGTTTTTCTGTCTAGAAGACTCTTAATAATCATGCTAGTCCTAAAATCACTTGACAGAAAGACAGGCTATGAAAAAAGGAAGGGTGAAAATCCAGGCCATCATTTAAAACTCTTGCGTGGCTACAAAATAAGCCTTGACCTGGATGTTTTGACTTGCAAGTGCAAGAATGTAGGGCTGAAAACAGAAGCATAATAAATTAAAGCAGTTAAATGTGTCATCACTGGGAGGCAGCAACTACAAGGTTGAGGAAGCAATGTCTTACAGAAGTTTTTGCAAAGGTACTTGCTTCTGTGCTTGCTCTACTTGTTAAAGGAAACTTACATTTTGAATTTTAAAAGCCCTATTAAAAAATAATTTTTGGTATTGATTTTGAGTTCTAACTGAAAGCTACCATATATTCTCAAACTACATTCTTACTAGGTAAAAGATGGCAAAACTGTTTACTGAATTGAATCATAGCCAACCAATTCTGATTGAATCTCAGATTCATATAGACACAGCACTACTCAGCGTACTGTCTTAACTGGTTTACACCTGATGAACAAGCATGATAATGTTGTCATCCTTTTAATATTATATCTAAATCCTGATGAATTCAATCACATGCATGGCAAAAGATGAAAAAAAAGAGAAACGTCCAGATTTTTGGCTTGAGAAAAAGTGCCTACAACATCTTTTGGATTCTCAAAGGAAAGAAAAAAGAAATTATTCAGAAAGAATTCCAAATCAGGAGAAATCTTACCCTCAGTAGTATCAAAGGTTTCCAATATATATATAAAAAATTTTAAATCACCCTTCACACACTACAAGTAAGAGAAAAGAACACGGATCTCTAGGTCAGAAAATTCACTCCTTCATTGCAACAGGCAGCTACATCAGTTAAAATGTTTCATAAACTGCCTTTAGCTTATGAAAGGCATTTTCATGAAATCTACTTCATGAAATGTGTCTTCAGTGTATGAAAATGTGATTGAGTTTCTTGCCTCCCACACAGATTTGGAAGCTCTGAAGCTTAAAACCCTTTTACTTTCCAATCCAAAGGTATTCTTCAGCAGTCTTTACTGTCTCATTTTACATAAACCTTGCCCTTAGGTTTACACAACTGACAGGTTTACAGTCTTTCTGATGATCTTCTGATATTCCATGTATTCCCATTTATTATGCTAAGTAAACCAGCTCTCTGACTTTTCTTGTATGGCAAAACAGTTGGTAATAGGAGTTTTACCAATATCATAGTTTGTTTTTACCTTTTCTGCAAGTGCATATCCAAAACTTTTGGCAGTATTCTAGACTAGTTCTAGTCACTATTTACATAGTAACATAATCGCTGCCTTATTTCAATGGAAACCCTTTCTGATGCAATTCTAAAATTGTGTCTCCCTTTTTCTTAGCACTACATTCTATGATTTTTCACAAGAAAATTTTAGTGATAGATTGGTCTTTTGCCTCCTCAGGTATTTCCAAAAGATGCAGCCTCTAGCACATATTTTCAAGAATATGAACTCCATGTACTGTTACATTACAAAATACTTATGTAGTACATTACACAACATTTATATTCATGCAGGTTTGAAACCCATCCAATATATCCTGATTGATATTTCTGTCATCTATCCAACCAGATTTCCCATCCACAGTTTTTTACAGAGCATTCCCTTTTTGGGGAAAAGTCTATCCTCTGTATCTTTCCCTGACCATTGTCCTGTACTGGAGTGACCAATCCCAGTAAGAAGGAGCTTGAGGCACAAGAATGAGTGTATACTTGCTATGCAAAGGGGTGATCTAAAATTTGAGAGCTGTACAATTTTTACTCTCCTTTGGAAATAAAAGGTGTTCTTTAGTGAGATCGCCTTATCACTGTGACTGAGTTACAGCTACTGTTCTCATTCAGTCCTGTAAATCCTCATCCTGTCTTAGCAAGCACCACCCTCAACAGACCTAGTAGCTACATTAATGTTGTAAGAGTGAGGAATCAGGCCTTCTGGTCACACTTATAAATTTCTCCATAACTAGTACTTCCAAAGGGCTAAGGAGTTTTATGAGAAGTTTCAGTTTCACCACAGGCTTGCTGTACTTTTTATACTCATTTCCAGTAATTCATGATTTACAAAAAAAAATGAAAAAAAAATAAAAAAAAAAGAAAAAAATTAAAAATTCTTGAGTAAATAAAGTTTAAAAATTGACCTTGAAAATTGTTTGGTTTTATCATGTGTTCTTCAGTTGCACCACTGAAATTCCTACCAGTACTGAAGAAAAGTGTGCTTGCCAGATGACCTGATCCCAACCAAGAACTGATAACTAGCAAAAATCCTATCTCCTCTCTGTGTGGCAATCCTTATCGCATAAGGTAGAGATTAAACATGACTTGGTAACTTGTGGTTTTTCTTCACCCAGACAAGCTTGATTTATATTAATGCCCACAAATTTATAAACCACAGTTAAGGTTCCTTTACTAGGAAACAGGTTTGACTTGGTTTTGGACTGAATCAAAAGACTTTCAGTAAGGAATCCACCAACAAAGCAGTCTGAAATCACTTGTGCCTCAAATCCTCTACAGAGAAATATGCTTTCTGTTCAGATAGCTGTGGAGTTTTCAGCTGAAGATATGGAAAAAACTCTAAGTAAAATAAGCTGGTACTTCATAATAAGCATGACAGGGTTTAAGTATCTATAGGCATAAATGATGGGGTCTCCTTAAGCTAAAAATGGAAGAATCTCAGACTTATGACCAAGACAAGACTGAGAGCAAGCTTCAGGACATGACTATTCATAAATATGAGTTATTTGTAAATATTGTTTGGGAGTAGGCAAGAAGTTATTTTAAATCCATGTAGCTTGCTTTCCAGAATTCTGTCCTCAGCAAAGTTACTTTAGAATTCCAGAGTGCTTACAGGCTAAAGGAATTTGTGGAAAAGCATGTGTAACCAATCAGAAGCCCCTGTTTTACAGATAATGGAGTCTAAAAAGGCTGGATTGTGAAGCAGCACATTTCATGAAGTCATTCAGATAAACAGCCAGTGCCAGGAGGAACTTTTTTGGAGTTTTGGAAATAGAGATGGTGATAAGACTATACACAAACTGTATCGGAAACCTGTAAAAAACATAAAATGCTTACAACACATCTAGATGTGGATTGGGGGGGCTATTCGTACACCTATTAGAACTGAAGGATGAAAATTCTTACCTCACTAACTATTCTAACCTGGCTTTGCTATCCTGTTGTTCCCAGTAATAATCTCACACAGAGAGAAAGGGCTCACAGCTTGTACACTACTAGATAAAATGATTGAGCTTACATTGCCCAGTCTTTCCTTAATTTGAAGTAAACTAAAACCCCTGATCTTTCCCAAACAGCAATTTTCAAAATAGGTTACCAAATGAACATTTGTTATAATTTGGCTAAGATCTTGCTTCCTCTACTCATTCCTGAAATTCTGCCAACTCCCATGTCCAGGGAAACAGATGTTTCTCTGACTTACTTTCATCATACGCCCATAGCTTTATTTAAAACAAAACAAAACAAAAAAAACCCACCCAGCCTGGAAATGTGCCACGTTTTCATCAAATGTTGGTTTGACAATTATTATTCTTAATGGCATTCATAAGAAATGAAACCTATCATTGCACTTGGTATCTGTAATAGGATTCATAAAGTACTCTAACTTGAAGAGTTTGGAGTTCCACAAGATGCAGTACTGCACTGAATACTTTGAAAGTAAATTCCTATAAACTTTGGAAAGTAATATCTAACACAGAGGTCTCATTTCTTGCAAGAGAGGGATGATGAAGAATTCCCCAGAGTAAAGTTTGAAATTATAGCATGCAAACACTGGCGATTGAACTACAACATAAGCACATTGACAAGACAAATTTCATGAAGGGTAACTATTAATGTTTCAGAAATCTCAAAGAAGCTGTATCAGATTAAATGAAACTCAGTGTTGGCTACAAAGAATCTGTTCCATTCCCCATAAAGATTTTCTACTTTGAAGAATTTTCTAAATCAAGAGGAATCCGTCTCTTTGAAAGTGTTTACTGGATAGTAAACATCCTTGACCAGCAGTTATAGCTGAGATGGCCTTTATCTCAGAATCAGTGTCTGCTTTGAGATACGACCTGATCAGGCAATGCTAGGGGAAAGGATACCCCAAAGCCTATAACAGGTATCAGAACTCTAGGTGTACTGACCCCAAGTACACAGACGGTTACCATAAAAATGTATGCTTTGTCTAACACAAACTAATAGTCTAGAGGTAGGACAAGGACAGCTATAGTAAGGAATATGAGATTATGAAGAAGCACACCTAAACAAGGGACTCAAGCTCACACCTTAGCTGGAGTAGAAATACAGACATTCGGTGCTCACTTTTACCAAAGTATCTACAACAAGAGTCCTCTACTAAAGGAGGATGATATCCAGGATAAATTTCCATAAAGCGGCCACACACAGTTAACAAAGGATTCCTCCAATCAAAAGTTACTCTTGGTAACGATGACAATAAAGCAGCAGAATTTGGTTATATCTGTCAAAGACAGAATAATCAAACACCTTTGCTGTTATTTATTTATTGTTTCTGAGTGCTACTGCTTCCCCAATGTTATTTTCTGACTATATTTGCATATACCGGATTTTGCACATCAGTCTGGAGCCTTTTGCAAGTTGTTCTGGTAGCCCTGAGCTCCATATGGTCTGAAGACCAAATATTTGGCATTCTTGGATGGTTCAGATTAGGTCCCCATTCTGTCCTGTAATCAAGATCATTACCAAAAAAGAAACAAGGAACAGCATCCATTTTGGACCATACTACTGAATGAGTTCTTTGAGGGTATTTAGAGACTCAACTGCAGGTGCACATCATAGATCAAATATGGCAAGTGGCACTGTAGATATACCTTTTAACACATGCCTGAACATTTAAGTTTTGCAGACAGTGAATAATGGCTGTTAACTAATTCACCACAAACCAAACCTATCAGAACCGCCAAACAGCAACAGAGGATGTCCAAAAGAAAATTTGATGCAGTTACCCTACATTACCATTTGAGGTAACATGGGAAGAATTTAAATCTTTATGAGCTTCCTTTAAGGACTGAATCAGCAACTCATCCAAATTTAAAGAAACACTAATTTCCAGACTATTTAAATATTCTATTATTCTATTATTTTTTCAAAATATTTCAACAAAACAAGGTTTAAAAGAAAATGGTTTCTTGTGAATTTTAAGTACGTCAGAGGTCCAGGTAGGTGGATATGCTAAAATATATATTTTCATGGCTAAAGGCAGGAAGCACACTTAAGTACAGAGATGGAATTACAGGAGCAAAGTTTACAGTTTTAAATCTGAGATTAAATATAGTTTCATGTTGCCTTAAATTTATATTAGAATTAGACTACTCCTATTTAAAATTAAGAAAATATGTAAAAAAAAAAAGAAAAATATTTAAATGAATTTAAATTAAAGGAAAAAGGTCATCTCTTTAAAGAGGTGAGTGTTGTGAAAGTATAAAGGGGGAAGGAAATGGATGATGAGGATAGTAATCCAGTTCTGAAAGACTAATAGATCATGACCTATAAAATCTATCTTTTAGGCAGTATAGATCCCTGAGATACTCTGCTTGTCAAAAACATCAAGGTAAGGTACAACCAATTAAACATAAACCTTGGATCCTGTTTAAGTAGTAAGTTTTTTGCCTATTTAGCTGTACATCCATTCAGAATGTAGAGTTCTAACTCTGATGCATGAGTATTGTGCAACCTTTCCAGTGTCAAGATAAATGATTGCTACTCCTCTGCCCACAAATGTGATTGTTTTATCTTTGTTATCACAGAGGCAAACAGGTTGGCCATGGATGATTTAACCTTTGTAAATCCATGTTGATTGTTCTCAATTACCTTCTCTTTCAAGCAGCCAGAATGTATGCATCCAGCTCTAAATGTGTTTCAAAGGGATTTGCTACATGGTCTTCCAAGGGACAAAAGAAATAATTACTAGCTTTTCCCTGGATTTTGAGGACTGCTTTAAAGTTGATTTTAACATATGCCTTTCTCCAGGCACCTGCGACCTGACCTGCCCCAATTTCCTTCACTTCTTGGATTGGTGATCAGCTTGGCAGACTTTCACAACCATCAGATGTACCCCATCAGGTATCATGGGCTTGTATGGGACAAGATGTCTCAAGGAATTGCTGACTCAAACCTTATCCAAGGCTGGTAGATGTCCTCCTTGAACCCTTTCACTAAAGACAGAGCCTTGATAAAATTTAGTGAAGACTGAGGCAGATAAGGCATTGAGCATCTCAGACATATCTGTGAGTGAAGCATCCCCCCCATTCAGCATCAAGAGATTTCCCTAAGTCAGCCTACTAATGAAGCTCTTGTTGTCCTTGATATCTCTTCCAAGTTTCATTTACAGCTGACTACTGGCCTTCCTGACCATATTCCTTACATGGTCATGCAATGCTTCTAAACTCCTTCTTTCTAGCCAGGTTCTAGTTCCACCTCCTGTGTACTCTCTTTTTGCACCAGAGCTCTACGATAATTTCTTTTGCTGGCTGAACCACTCTCTTACTACATTTAAATTTTTTTCGAGTTCCTGCACTTGGATAATGCAGTACTTAAAAGCCTGACACCTTTCAGAGCTACCTTGATGCACACATTTGCCTCCCATGGGATCCTACTGACCAGTTTCCTGAATAGGCTAAAATTTGCAGCCATAGAATCTGTATTCTGCTACTCTCAATCTTTATTCCCTCAGGGCCTTGAACACCACTGTTTCATGGCAACTACAGCCAAAGGTGCCATTAACCAATCACATTCCAAAATAATTCTTGCTTGCTGGTAAATAGCAGGTCCAGCTGTGTGTCACTCTTAGCTGTCTCATCCTGTATCAAGAAGTCATCCCCAGCACTCTCCAGTAATTTTCTTCCCTACATGCATCCCACCTTGTTTCACTTTCAGAAGTTGCCAGGAAGGTTAAAGACTCCCATGGAGAACTAGGGTTTGTGATCCAGATACTTCTCCAAGGTGTTTGAAGAACACTTCTTCCTTCCCCTCACTCTGAATGAGTGGTCTGTAACAAACTCACACCATGACTCTCCTCTGGACTCTCCTCTCATCCTGTCCTGCAAGTTATCAACCAGACTATCTTCCATCCCACTGAAGAGCTTCAAAAATCTAAACTGCTTCTTCACAGAGAAGGCAACACTCCCTCCTTGATTTCTCTGGGTATCTTTTCCAAGGAAATTGCCTATTGCAGCACTTCTGTCATGCACTGCAGGCTGTCCCACCAAATCTTATTCATTCATTCCAGTGATGTCATAGTTTTGTGATTGCATGTGGAGTAATTTCTACTCCTAGTTGCCCAAGATGTATGCATTTGTATCCATATTTACTTGAGGTGTTGTATCCATATTTACTTGAGGTGGGCACTCTTATATCTTGCTTTTGTCAGTGAGCATCTTTTTCTTTCATCTTCACCCATCACTACTCCACCTAAATGTGGGCTGTAGTCTCCCTCACATATCATTCCTAAAGAAGTCTTTTCATGTCTCCTTTCACAGCCAACATTGCAGATGCATCCAGCTCTAAAATTATGAAGCCTGCTTATGTGTATGCCCCAATGTAAATCTAAAATCCCAATTAAGCTGCTGTCAGTGAAGCTCTTGACATTTGTGGTACCCTCAACATCACACATTCATAGCAGGAGACTGATTAAATAGAAGCATGAAGTTCAAGATCATAACCAGGATGTCACTAAATATTTCAGGTGTATTACATACCTTGAAAGAATTAATTTAAATCTATAGTCAGATCTCTTGTTGCACTAAAAGCTGTTACAACAGTCCTATTTTTAGAAAACTCTATCAGTGTTCCTATATTGAATTCCAAAACTACATGATATTCAGCTCTTCCTATAAAAACATTATGTATACAAAAAAACCCCAGAAACACAGTAAATTAACCAATTTAAAATGAAAATGCGGTTTGTTAAAGTAACAGGAATATAGAGGTAATTGTTTAAACTACAACTAAACTGAAATATTTTATTTAAGAATATTTCTAATACTTTCAAGGATCCAAAAGGCATTTGAATTATTTCAAGGAGAAATAACAAGAGTTAGGCACTTAGAAAAATCACCTTATAGCATCCATATATTAAAATATAGATGTTTAATTGGAGATATGAAAGCCACGATCCTCTGCATTACATCTAAACATTTTCATCCACATTCAAAAGAAAAATTTTTCTCAAAACTTTTGATTTATTACCCACATCTCTAAAAATCTTACCCAGAAAGTCCTTCAAAATATTCTTAGTCTTCATTTTGCTTTTAATAATTTAAAATTCAATCATTATTGCACAGTGATTATATGCAATTTTACATCCCATTAACCCTGCTTTGTTTTAATTATAAAGATCCTTTGTTAGATTCCTTTAAATGATCCAGTTTATAATTTCAGGTTATCCTAGGGAGCACTTTAATTCAGCTGCACATTCATCAACTGTTTATGTCCTGTTAATTGTTGACAACTGCACAATTGCATTCTCTAGCTATGATTGATGAATTGCATTCACAAGTTTACCTATTAAGCAGAATAAATATTTATAACAATTTTCAGTTAAAGCATTGTTATCTTTGTCCCCAAAAGGGTAAATTAAAAACAAACAGGCTGATTGCAAAGAAGAGCATTCCAATAATGCGCACATGCTTATTCTAAAACATCTTTCTGAGAAAAGTATATGGAGGAACATGTGTCCAAGGGCAGTTTGATTAGACATTCCTTTGACTGGATTCAAGGACTGGTTCTGAAATGCTACTTATTTTTGAAAAGGTATTGTTAGAGAGGATTAGAGGGTCCACTGGTATCTTAATGCCTGACCGATAAAAATATGCATATACAGGATTCATTCAGAACGGTCATTTTATCAATTGTGAGCATGCAATAATATCTGACCTCAACATCCTGGCTGAGAAAATAAAAAAAGGTCCAATTGGTATTTCATATTACTATCCAAGAACATTAGCTTATTATAATTATTCAGTCTGTTGCTAGGTAATATTGGTTGTACAATGTGCAGTACATGACCCACTCAGGTGAGCCCTATTATGGTGTAAAAACTATTATTTGCACTTCATAGCAAGAAGAATTTCCAATGGAGGGACTTAAGTTTCCTACTGCTATACGGCACTATATATTCAGTGTGCACAGGGAATCCAAGAGAATTTACACCAGCCAAATAGTGGGTAATAACAGGCTTCTGTGTTTTTGCTATTCATATTCCTATATTTCTATACTCTGACATTTTCTAAATTTCATTTCAAATAAAAGCATGATTTAACCACTGAAATATCAGCTAGACAAAAAATGTCCTACAATAAAGAGAAGACTTGATACTTCACTTTGCTAATGAGATATCATTGGTGGAAAAAAAGAAATCACACATAAAATGGCAGCATCTCTTCAACAGGTGTATTGCTATTTTTTTTTTTTTTTTAGCTGCACATAACAAAATGTGTAGATTCAAATGGATTTAATGTATTGGCCAATACAAATCAGAGACATTGCACAAGTGGTTTTGTTTGTCTTGGGTACTCCACTACCAGAAGGGCCAAAGAGTTCCCCTTTGGGAACTTCCAGCTTGCTGGCTGGAAGTACTGACAAGTGATGCAGAGAGTAGAACATACAGAATTCAAACTACTTGAGGATTGATAATAAATTTCATGAAAAATTGCAAAATCAAGGAAGCTCATATAAACATAATGTCATGTGTGGTTTACAGGACTCGAATTGGACTGGAAATTCTAGATAAAATAATCATGAAATTATAGTATAGAGAAGTATGTCTGTAAAATGAATGCTGTGCTCCTGAAACAGATGGAGCAGCAGATGGTTTTACAGATTGGGCTCCCTGGACTGTCTGGGTAAAACAACCTTGCTGCTCTGGAGAATGGTGGTTCAACTCTCAAATAACCCTAAACTTATATACAGTTCTAGGGAATTCTATTTCCTTCTGTCAATAAACAAAATTTTCAAATTTACACACTTAAAAATTAAATATTTACTATATAAAGTATCTATACAATAAATGTCTTAATTAACATGGCCTTTTCACAATCTTTTTGGAACAGATGGTGAGAAAGTATTATCACCCAATGGAATAAATGCAAAATGACCACTTGTTCAAAAGCTTTAAAATTCATTACCTTCCTTCATTGATGAGCTCAATAAATGCAAGTCCTGCATTCTTCTGAATAGAATTTTGCCATTCCTAAGAAGATAAAATATAACATGATCAAAACCCAAGGATTTTAAATCACATTTTTGAAGTTGACCCTGATTACTTCCTTAGGAGATTGAATTTAGGCAGAACTTCTTAATTCCCCCCAGCCCCCTCAAAGAAAAATGACCTGATCATTTAAAAACTGTAGTTCATTCAGTTTTACAAACAAATTTCATGTGGTCATGTCTTCTGTTTCACCCCTAAGCAAGCTTTAGTTTCCTTGTCGAGAGAATATGAAAACACATCTTGTTTCTCCAGTCCATGCAGTTGCCCAAAGAACATTCGTGCAACAAAATACCTACTTCAGGCTGTTTCACTGCTACAACTTGTACATTTTATTATATAGGACAGATAATAATCCCTGTAACATCCATCTCTCCTGGAGTTCAATTTTTGCTTCTTTCCTACTATAAGTGAAAACAAAACCATTCTATGATAACAAACTATTTAATTTTTAATTATTTTACAGTTACCGTGGATTTCCAAGATGGAATTTCAAACCTATTTAAACCAGCTAATTGATATTAAATTATAACAGGCTTTTACTTCTTATACCACTAAGTTAAAGAGACGTTTCTCAATGCATCACAAACAGCTTTAGTCATATAACCCACTGCCTCTATCACACCAAAAGATTTCCGATACTTGAGATGAAATAGGTGGAGATCTCCCTCAAACTAGTAAAGATTATTTTCTTTTGCTATGATTCCTTAAAACTTTTCTTTAAGAGCAATAAACACTTCCTCTGCATTATAATGAAAAACAAATCAAAATACATTAGCTGGATTACAATTCACAGAGAAATTTCCTAGTCTGAGACTTCATGTTATCAATGGGTAGAGGGTTACAATTACAGAACTATTCAATTTACATTCAATTTTTTTCCAAGAGTAAAAAATCAGGCAGAAATTCCCAATGCTTGTTTCCTAATATGTGTGAAAAAAAGATGGCTTTGCATAGATAAGGAAATTTTGTCAAAGAATAGCTCTGAAATGTAGTCACTAATCAGCAAAGTGTTTCTTACTGATTATATGAAAATTCACAGATTTGACCAAGTCATGCATCTTAAAAAAATCCCAACAACAACAATCTTGTATTCATTATTGGTTTTATAAAAGGCAAGCAACTAAAATACCCAAATAATGAATGTACTCTTGACCCATTCCTGAGCAGGTAACTCCTGGTTAGGAAAGACAGAGTATCAGCACTCAACCCTCTAGCTTGTGAGTTAGAAAACCATTGTAACAGGTCCTTTCTTCAGTGCTGTTGATTTTGTTATTTTTCAAATCCAGTAACTGAAGCTAATGATATTACTTTTGGAAGCAGTTAAATCACCTGTGTAGAGCAGAAAAACACTCTGAGAAACTAAAATGAAAGAATTCAATTACCTAAATGCAGGGCCCTTGAGACATTTTAAGAAACAAAAGTCTGGGTCAGAGATAGTGTTCAAAGTGTGTAATTTTCTATTTTTTATCAGAGCCTTCTACTGTACACTATAAAAACCACTATTAGCATTTTCTTTTGAGATACGTTTCTGCACCACAGCTGCTATGACTTTGCAGTCAGGAAAGCACAACTGGTAACTACAAATCAGGAAAGAAGTTGAAAAGAGGAGAAAGGAAAAAAGTCTTCCTAAGACAGGTAGAAGAAAGCATGCTAACTAAATTTTTAAAACAGAAACAGAGGGTCTACCTGTGTCTGCAAGAGCCCAAGAGATTCCTGCAAATACTTTGTCAGATCTTCCTTCTCAGTGCAAATGTCCCAGATTCTGCAGGACATCCAAAATGTCTGACTGGATTTTATGTGAGATATCTTAAAGTGCCTAATAAACCATTAAGATATCTATATGGAAGTGAACAAATCTCTTCTTAGATCTCCGCAGGTGGAAAATCTCATCAATTTATCTGAAGTAATTATTCTTGACAAAAATGTTTGAAACTTTCCCAACTATCTACCCAAAACTAGTGAAAAACACTGACGCAGAACCAGAAAGAAACCAGGATTCATGGTTCATGCATTGCTGCACTATAAAGTAGCTACTACAAGATTTACTAAAGAGTCTCAACCCTCCATTAATTCACAAATAAGGGAATAATCATTACTGCCACAGTTTCCTCTCACTTTTAGGCATAATTTAACGTAACAGATTCATGATCCTGAGAAATGACCTGTACTTGTGAAGAGGCACCTGGTTTTCTTTTTCCACTTTCTTTTTAAAAGATGCAAACAATAGATTGAAAATACTCAGCAATGCCAGGATTACAGTTGCCTTTGCAATGGCCATTCATATCAACACATGCACTTTAGAACTAGATTAAGATCTGGAGCAATTTTGTTTACAGTATCTTGAATTCCAGAGAAATCATTCTCAACCCCAAGATGCAAGAAGCGGAAAGATAAACACCAAATGAAATGGATGCAGATAAACACCAAATGAATGGATGCAGCTGGAAGATGTATGCTACAGCCAGGTGGAACCACAGCACAGTCATTTGGTTATTACGGCTAAGTGCTTGAATGACTATTGTACAGCTCGTGTGGTTTTGGTGTCGTTCTTATCATGAATCTTCTGAGCCTTAGAGCAAGAGCTTGAAGCCTTTTCCATGCCTCAAAAATTCTGGTGCGAATTACATGCTGAGTAACAGAAGCTTTTGACAAAATCATTTATGAGACAACTACTTCTATAAAAGAATGCATTGATCTTTCATTCCTTGGGGCTCCTGCTTGGTAGGGCAGTGGGGATGACTCAGAACAAGGTGGGGCGTAGAAGACTCAGGGATAGAGGCATGTTTAGAGACTAACACTGAGACTGTTCAAGAATGATGACATCATTTCTTTGTACTAAAAATAGAATCAAAATTTAGTTTTTGTTTTTATTTTTGCTGAAACAATAAAACTTTCTTCATACATAATCACTAAACATTACACCTTTGGACATTCAGTTCAATTACTTCCAGTATGGTTTTGTTATAAATAATTTATATTATGCAAAATTCTATTAAATTTTATTAATAAAAATGTACTAAATTATTAGGATAATGGAAATTGCCACCTTCCTATCTTCACTTAACTTCTCCTCATCTATTCTGTCATTGCTTGAAAAGTGTCACTACATAAAGAATGGATCAGTAGCATCTCCTTGAAAGAAGGTTCAGACTGAAACCTGTTATGGAGCTCTTCATGCAGAGGACAGAAGATGAATAAAATCAAGACGAAAGTAAAAGCTAAAAATACTAAATAATGAACCAAAACACAGTACAGATATTACTTGAAATTCAGTTGGCTTACTTATAAATCTTGATGTACATTAATTTACTCTCCGATACCGTTACAATTTTTACTTTTGAGTGTATTTTCCTAGTCCTATTTTTTTTAAATTCTCCAATCTCCAGTACACATTAAAAAAAAAAAGGAAAAAACAATCCAGACACAATTTATGAATAAATTTAGCAACATCTTAAATTGATAACAGAAAATTTGCAATGGAAAAAAGTAGTAGAGGGGTGTAAAAGGAACAACTAAGCTTGGCATGTTAAGAACTTCTTTTAGTTTGTATTATACTTCTTTCCAAATAATCTTTTGCTTACAATTTTTAAGTTTTTATTCATGATTTCTAGAAAATGTCTTAAAAAATCTTGTGATAATGTAGTATAGTTATTAAGAAAGGTATGGTGATTCTCAGAGTTCTCTCACGCTTTCCATTTTCTGCAAGGAAGTCTGAATTTGTGTCATAAATTTCAAGTTTCTCAAAGAAGTGCAGTTACTGAATGGAGAGATACCTGGTGTAGTAATCATCCTAAAATTCTCCTTGAACTACAGGTGCTACTGTATCAATCAATTGTATCTTCACAGGACCTCTCTCTTCTCCATGTCTTAAACTGGTCTGTGGTTTAGTTTTTCTGTTGTACTGAACATTTAGTGAATTTTCTAGTTTAAGATGTTGATAACTCAGTTGACACCTCAATTCTTTAATCACTTTAATTAAAACTTACTGAGACAGATGAAATTCTATTATACCAACTTTCTTCTTTCTAGACCCTTGAATATATTTGGTGGAAAACCTTTTATGGAGCTGAACAGGTGCTAGAATTCATCTGGAGACGGAAATGGAAACTATAAAAATGTGTTTGCAATTCACAACACGCACGTCATTTAGGTTGGGTTTGAACTCCGTGTTGTGGAGTTACCTCCTAAAATCAACAGCAGGTTCATATCCAAAAATCACCAATAACTTGCTTTACTTCATTTAGGAGGAAATATTCAAAAGAAATGTTACAAGATGTAGGAAATGTTTTGTGGTTTTTTTTACAGCAAAATAGCATGTCTATTAAAACCAGGTAAAAACAGGAAAACTGACACAGTCTCATAAATTTTTGAGATGATTATACTTTCTTAAGGTCATAGAACTGTCCCTGCCAGTCCTAGAAGAATTTACCTAAAGATATTGGATTCTTAGAACTTTGCATTATAGTTTGGATGGACAATCAGGTCTAAGAATTCCAGTAACACTCCCTGTATATTTCTCTCACACTCACATATGATATGATGATAGAGGATAAATAACATGTACTTTTGGTCTACTATTTCAATAAATTTGGGATCAATTTCAGGCTTTTGTAATTGGTCATCCATTTTAAAAGTGGTTATTTCCCACAATAAGCAAGTTGCAGAATGACTGATGACATCCTCCTGGAAGGAAAATCTGCAAGTATTTGAATACTCCTGGCCTCCGGCCAAATCACAGAAAGGAAGAGAATGTGAAACTTTCATAACACTATTTATGTGAACGTGAATTTAATAAAACAAAGGTAATAGAAAGATTTTGATTTCAGTTTCACAAGACTACAGCCTCATTTTTCCTCTATTTTCTTGACTTGAAATAATACATTTATTTTTTGCTTTCTTGGAAACATACAGACCCACTGCCCTTCTGATCACCTGTGGTAATTGCCCAATTTATCTTGAAAATAAAGTCAAAGATTCCCAGAGGAACATTTCATTGGTATCTTGGAAGAAAAGAGAAAAAAAAGCTACTATGGCAAAAACATTTATATTATTTAAACAACACTAGGGAAATGGCCAAATTTATTTAGATGACACAAAATTAACCTTCATCCTCTTGTAGAAATTCTACATATCTTCTAATACAGACAGAAGATATGTGCTACAAGATACACATATCTCCACAACTTCTAGAGCTTACATCCTGACTGGAAAAATACTTTTTCATTCAAGAGATGGTAAAATTATTTAACAACACATATGCTATTTATGGCTATTAATCCCCAAAGCCAGTCCACTTTTTACTCAATCACTTTTTGATGTTAGAGGTAGATACCTAATTTGAAGTCTTCCCAAAAAAAGTACAAAAAATCTTTGGATACACAGAAAACTACTCCTCATATTATCTTCATTATAGTGAACCCCTTGTAAACTGTGGTATATTTATTATTAATGATGGTCTCCAGTAATGAGCTTTTGTACCCTTTCTCAGCCCTTCAAGAAACACCAACTGACTCTGGCTTTCTAGGTATTTCCTTCTGATCTAAGATCCTTCTCAATTGTGTAGGCAGCTTTATAGAGAAGTCGGGGGAGACATCTTGCCACAGTAAGATATGGGGAAGGTGATCCTTACAGTTTTCTGATCCTGCCTGTTTTGCCATTAATCCAGAAGTTGTTCAGATCAGCATCTCACTAATGTGTATTCTTTAACATTTTTTTGTCAAAAACACTCTGACAAGGACAGGCAAGAGGAAGGACCAGAAGTTCCATTATAACTCTGGTATAAACTAAAAAAGACAATATCCTGCTTACTAATAAAAGCAAAACACAGAATTAGTTTGCTGAATGCATGGGAATATGTAAGGACACCTCATAGAATGATGAAGAAAGTAAAATTGCTCAGCAAGTAGGAAAGAATTTACTAATGGTTTCCATTTGAAACTTAGATTACCAGAAGCAGATGACCAAGACATGAAGACAGATTGGGCTGGAAGATATTCCACACACGGACAATGCAAGAAAATTCTCTGAGACCCCTTTAGCGTATATAAAAACAAAAAAAAACCCAAACAAAACAAAAACAAACAAACAAACAAAAAAAGGCAATGGAAAACTATCATCTTTTGGAAAATAGGTTTCCAGATAATTTACCAGAATTCCTTAAAGCAGGTGAGAAATGCTGAGGTGGGAAAAAACATCAAAAAAAAAAAAAAACCACAAAAAACCCTCTCCCCAGCAAAACACCTAATTTTAGAGCAAAAAAACCCAGCATATAAAGGGAAAATCTTTCTGCTTCTCCAGTAGCTTGTATTAAAATTCATTTTGGAAATTACACTAAGTGTGTATAGAAACCTATTTGTGAATAGGTTATGTGGTGGATTATGAAGAGTACAAAATCAACATCAGAACCTAAGTATATTTTCAAGCTGTACCATATTTGATACTGCATAAAGACACAGTAGAAATATTGCTTCTCTCTTGATGGACCTTTATGTAGTCCAAATAGAATGAGAATGTTATAGAAAGTACTAGTTTCACCTACCAAGATTTCGGTTATTGAACTTAAATTTGAGCTTGTGGTAAAATGTGAAGATACAAAGCCTCATTTTGGAAAGACATTGCTGACAATTTCTTAGACATTTCTAGTGCCTCGGCCAGCATATTAAAATCTGTGCGGTTGTTTTTTTCTTTTTAACTTCTTGCTATTGCTCTAACTTCTCCCATCAAATACCAAAATTCTTTTCTCGTATCTTGACTGTCACAGAGGTAACCTGTCTTTCCAAGAGCCCCAGCTATCTGATCTGCCACCTGCTTTAAGCTATTTGTTTCATGGCTACTCTAGAAGCATAATCCGTTAAAAATAACTTTTTTACTTGAAGTTAATTTTTGTTTTGATGTGACTGTTTTGACCAGTACATATATTGATGAAAGGGATCAAGCAGCAATATGGAGATAGGCTTGGGGAAGATATGAGACATCTGCAAGTGTGATCTTGGCCAGAGAGAAGCCTAAACTGACCACTAAAACTGTAGCCTAAGAGTATGATTCAATTAGATGCAGAGATCTGAATTTACAGCTTGCTGCCATGAAAACACAAGTGGTGTTTTCTCTTTTCTCCTCTGTGCTCCCAGTGTTTCAGTCCTGAATCCTTTTCTTCAAGTATCTCTGGTGGCTTTTGAACAAGGCTCTTAGTCAGCTTAACCCACTAAACCAGGGAACAAATGTCTGAGCAGTTCTCACATGTGTTTGTGAGTTTGTCTTGTAATATCAGCACTGGTACAAAAGTGGGGTTAGAAGAGAAGAAGCTGCAGGATGGAAGTAGTGTAGCAGATGCAGAACTTTGTAAGAATGTTTTAGAGATATGCTGGTAAAAAGGATTATTGAAACAACGAGTTTCTGTATGTTTGCATGTGTGTTTCTATGCATCATTCCCCTCTATAAAATCAAATTTTAATTCAGACTTTTGCAGTGGTATTATATGCAGCATTGTCTCCTATTTGCACTAGTACGAAAACAAAGACAGTGGATAATGCAACAGGACAAATGGGAAAACACAAGCAAAGGTAAAACATCCAACTTGTTTCATGATAAGGAAAAGAAAGATTAAAAAGTTATATCCTCATAGGAATTTGCATAACTAACCCTAGTTTCATCACTGAAGTTATATCATACTTAATTTCCTAAGTAGATTAAGTTGCAGGTTCATTTTTTCCTTAGATTTAAGGGAAGCAGTCATTATTTAATTTATCTTCAACATTTCCTATTGCAGTTGGTGTCAAAAAGACAAATAGCAAACACTTCTATAACTGTTCTGCTATCACAGTTACTCTGAAAGGGCTATCACTTATTTAATAAAAATTAAAGACTATGAGAACTCTAGGAATACCTCTGGAGGGAGACCAAGAAGTATAATTGAAGTTGAATCTAATACCGGTAACAAGAGCAAACGGATAAAAAATATTACAAAAATGTAAACTCTATAATGAAAAGTAAAAGTTTTCTGCACAGCAGAGCTGTACAATTCCTCCTTACACTCTTACAGGAAACCTTAAATACAATACGTTTAGTATCAAGAATTGTGGACTGTGTTTCTACTATATGAATTGCACATTTCAGGGCTTCTTCTGGTCAGCTGTAGGGACCAGAAAAAGATTTTTTTTTCCTGCTTGGTTTCTGTGTTGAGCAACTGCCAGTTTCTGAAGAGCTATCCCATACTTTCAGGTAGAATGTTCATTTAGATGTGCTGGTGTCTACTGAAATCCCTGCAGTGACTGGTTTATGCGTCTTTCTCTATTCTCAGAGATAAAACAACCACCAAATTTCCTCAGCCAGGATTTCCTTTGAAATTTCACTGGCCAGGCACATCTTTGGGGTAGTTTTTTGCTTGTTCATTTGTTTTCACACCACTCCTTGGAGTGGGATAAATTTCTTGATGTTGTTTCAAATTTTTTCTGCCACTTAGGACAATGAGGCATTTAACCTTATAATAATTATATTTTTAAACAGATTGAGTAGCAAGATGTCTTACAAAATAATAAGACAGTATTTTCTTTTTAAGAAAAAAAAAATTCCCTTTTTAATAGATTAGATAGAGAAAAATACAAGTGGCATGAGATAAAACTCCTTTGGGACACAACTGCTCAATTTCTTCAGAAGCTGTGTCCCCAAAGAGAAGAATCTGCAAAAGATCTGGAAGTAATTAGAAACTATTGTAGCATTTGGTTAGGGGAAAAAAAAAAAAAGAAAAAAGAATATGAAAAAAAGTAACTGAAATCTAAATCTGATGTAAGAAGGAACTACACTGCAAAAATTGATGTATTTTTTTTAAACTTCATGGCTTATTGAAGAAATCTGCCACTCCAACAGCAACACAGCTGTGACATGCTCAACTAGGCTGAGGGAACAAAGACCAGCTAATCAAGCACAGATCTTGTCAAACATAACACATCTTCATCCATTTTATGTTAAAATAGACTAAATCCAAATAAAAGTGCCTGTTTTAGGAAAAGTGAAAATCATTATATGTTTATTATCAATTATCTAGAAAAAATTTTCAAGTACTTGGATGTGTGATTATGGTTTATATAAGAAATACAGAAAAGAAAGCCTTCAAATTAACCTAAATTTTAATCTAGTGCAGTAGACGATACTAGGAAAAAAATATAATACAAATCACAGTACAAGAAAGATTCTGAAAACACAGAATAGTGCTTTTTGTTCTTCCCCAAACCTACAAATGATGTACCATCCATACAGGAGTTCCTTTAAAACTTAAAATGTATTTTTCACAGAAACTCCAAATTCCTTTGGGGGAAAGGCTTGATTGCATATCCCTCAGAGCCTAAAAGGCTGCCCATATGAACTGAATTATCCATGACATGTACCTTCAGACATTTGTAATGTGATATTTCATGTAAATTTAGACCATACCTTGGATGTGAGCCGCTGGCAATGTTGATTTTATTCAGGAGCTCAGATAAGAAAAAAAATTCTGACATCCTTGCTAATCTGTAGTCGTTAACATGGAATTTCCAACATAAAAAGCATAAAAGCATCTAATTTGCTGTGGCAAATGAAAGGAAAACAAACTTTGCATTTCCCTTTCCTTTTCAATGTCTAAAGTTACTCTGTTCAGTGCAAACAAAATTGTACTTTTCAAAGGTTTTTATTATCATCATCTATCTTTTGAGTTACACATTTCAAACTTCCCCTCATAATCTGTAAAATGTCATTCAATTTGAATATATGAAGGATTTACCCATGTCAGGAGGAAAAACCCTATTTGCACTGGGATTTTTAAGAACCCACAAACTATATACCTTATATAGTCTCTCCAGTCCATATTGCTCAATTTATCATATGGAAAAATTCAGGTAGCACTATCCCTGTTTTTATAGAGATGACTTACCCTCATTTGCTGTTGACAACATCTCCTAGGATCCTAATTCTAAGTTCTGATAACATTAGTCTGGATTATGATATTTGCCTGTCATTCTCTTCTTCCAGACATCTTATGTATTGGTATTTTCACAGCATTTACCTCATGTTTTCTCTTGACAGTTTTTAAATGGAAATAGCCAAAAAAAAAATAACAACAACATTTTCCCTGCAGGTGAATAGAACTACAGACTGGTTCGTTTACACCTATAGGACAAACCACAGTATTCTGTGGAGATGAAACTGTTCAGAAGAAATACTCCAGGAGTCAGGAAGATGAGGGGAGGAGACCGCAATTTGCACCACTGCGGCCCCCTGTTGACCAGTTCCTGTAGAAACAATTACCATGACTCACCCAACAAACACTACAGCATTAGTTCCTGAAGTACTTACTAAAAAATGGACATCCAGAGACAAAATCTTCCTTATTTAGAAGACAAGGAAACAGCCCTCAAGTATCAGATGGGGTAGAAAATCTAAAAGCTTGCAATTTCCCTAAGTAATTAGGTAGATGGAAAAGAGTTCTTTCAAACAAACACTGAAGAAAATAAATATATATTTGAAGCTTCAAAATGATCAGGCTCTTTATGTTATTCCAGGTATAAAGTGAATCTTATTTTTAAAATACTTTGAAATAAAACCCAACATGTATAGTAGTCATAAAAATAACAAATTGATTTTTGCTGCATTTGTTACATAGCTTTACTGAGATGTCTAAAGAAAGAGCATCACAGAAAGAGCTTAAATTTCTCTCTCTTCCTTTCAATCAATATTTGAGGCAAAGTTTCATCTCTAGGGCCCTTAATGGCAGGAATTCCTGGAGCCAGCAAATGAGTAATGTTAAACCTATGATTAGATGATGAGGCCATCAAAGACACTAGACCCTAATGCTACATTCCACTTCATTCCTGAGAACTGCAGTAAAACCAAAGGCTAGGGAAGAAAGGACTGTAAGTTATTCCTTCCCTCAAAAAAATGTTTCAAGAGCTGCTATAAAAAAAAAAAAAAGAAAAAAGTTTCACACAAAAAAAGTGTGACATGAACACAGAGCTCAAAAGCCTTAATGGATCTTTTGGAATTTTCTTGGAACCCAGGACTTCACCGTTAGGTAACAAATTTTTCAAGTGCCCTGCTAGAGAAGGTTTGAAGTTGAAATCCCACTGAGGATTCCTGCCAGGGATGTATTTTTATTTTACCTTTCCCTAACTGATATCCCTCTAAAAGAGGAAGGAAAAAAAAGGAAGAGGAAAAAAAAAAAAAAGGGAAAACAAGATTTAATGATTTCCTTATGACACAAGCTTGAAGAAATGCAACCTACAGATGGGCAAGGTAAGTTGGAACACCCTCCCCCAAAACCAGTTTTAAATGTTTATTATTTTCAGACAGATTTCTCAAAAGTAGATCTTAATTTCAATTGTCCCTAGAAACTCATTTGTTTTCAGTATATTTTTGGTGCATGCTGTCAATGTGCAGCAGTGAATGCTTAAGAAAAGCTACCAACAAGTAATTTTCTTTGAAACTTATAAGTTAACCTGGGCATTTTATATACTAACTTGGTTTGAGTTGAACTGGTATTATAATTCTGTGGGGAACCTGGCTAATGAAAGGTTGTTATAAGTTTTTAGAGAAGTATAAAAACTTGCATTTGGATCTGTTGGGCCATTCTATTTTTCCTACGTTTTACAAAATGAACAAATTCTAAAATGTTTGCTGATAACTTCTTACCAGCAGCTTAAAGTAAAGGGGTATATATACAAAATTAGCCAATAACACTTCCATCAAAACAACTGATACAAAAATTGAGATGTAAATAATCCAAACAGTATGAGAAATTATTTAAGCTTTGAGTATTTTATTTGTGAAAGCAAATCAAAACATTAATTAATTTAGATTTCTGAGAAACCCATTACTGCTGCGTTAAAACCCCAATAATTAACCACAGAATTTTTAACACAGAAATATTCTGCTTCTGCCAGTTCTTGAGGACTACCCAAACCATGCTCCTCTGCTTTTTATATACTGACAGCTATGTAAAATATTCAGTGTTATGTCATGTATATCAAAAGTAATAAAGTCAGCACAAAGTAAAGTTTTAAAAAAACACTAATTCAAAGACATATTTCAACATAAAACTATGCCCATAGTATCCTATTTACATATACTAAATAAGAATGGGCTTGAGAGTTCATACACAGAGAAAATGCATAATGTACATCCATACATTTTTAGAATACAAATGCAAATATACCTTTTATATCCTGTGAATATAGAAAAGCTATGGAATATATATATTTTTAAAATATACAATTTATATATTACCAGAAGAAAGTAATTTGTATTTTTTTATAATGAAATGGAAGAATGAAACAAACTACCAGATACAATTCTTAGGCTGGCAGTGATCTATGCAAGGAAATTAATACAATCAATACCAGAGAATGTCTTACCTGTGAACAAAGCAGCATAACCAGTTCAACCACTGAAGTACTCGACTTCATACAAACAAGACCTGCAATAAACAATCAAAAATTAATTTAAAAGATTGGTGATATTTTTCTATTACAGCTCCATGGTTCCAGAAATCCATAAAATATATAAAATGTATATTTTTTATAACTCAAACAGATTAAAACAAGTTTCAAGCACAATTAACTGAGAATTTCAGATTCAAGAGCATTTAAATGTTCATAAGAATCACCTGGAAAAATCTACACCAGTTCAGGGCAGAATTTTTTTTTTTTTTTTTAGTTATTTAAATAAATAAATAAATAAATATTGGTATAATCAAAAGCAATTCAATGTATGATAAACATAAGTTAACATCTTTTGAATATTAAATCACGTAAATTCTTAAGAATAAAGTGATAAGTTAATAACAGGTAAAGAATACAGCCTCTGCATAGAAATTATTTTAGTTTTCATCTGGTAATTGATTATCCTGTAATTGAAAGCTTGAGTATTAATTAAAAAGACATTCATGTGAAATCTTATTTTTCTTAAAATCATAACCCCATAATTTGTAGGGCATATTTCTTAAAACAAACCTTGAATTATGTAGTCTAACTGTTAACTCGTTCTTTTGTACTTAATTTAAACAATAAATACCTAATAACATTGTCACTACTGCAAATACTTGTTTGCAGCTTTGGAAATGCAAATTTACTCTGAGAGAAGGATGTCATATCTAGAGTATTTTAAAGATGCATTCTAAGGACACTTGCAGGAAATTTGACTTCTACTGTTAATTTTATATGTGCTAGCTTCTGTTATCTAAAACCATATAGACATCAATATGATGCTTTAAGGCATGAAAACACTGGGTGTGTTATAAAAAAAAAAAAATTCACAAATAAGCCTACAAGTAAGGACTAAATAGGAGGCGGGAAAGAAAACTGATATGCTTTAAGAAGGTTTATACAAACAATGATTAGAGACAAAAGCACTCCTACACAATAGCATGTATATTTATTTCGGGTAGTGGATAAATACCCTTTTGTGCCCATTTTGCTAACAACTCCATCTTTATTGTACAGTAACACAGAACAAGCTGTAAGAAGCCACTAGGCTTCCCTTCTATCAGATATAGGGGCAGACAGTTAATGAAATAAGAGGCAGATGTGCAAAGCTCATTTAGGGAGACAATTGCTGTAATTGATCAGCTATTCTCATGCTCAAGTGCTAGAGGATCAGAAAGATTAATGAGATACTTATCACCTGCAGGCTACCTCCACTGTTTGAAAGCTGACAAAGAAAATCCAAACACAAGACTGAACTCTACAGTTAAGCCAATGCAGGTAGCATAGACACATCAAATATTTCATCATAGACTGTTGTCTGGTTCATTATGAATTCACCTCATATTCTGTATAACGAAAAAAACCAAACCCCTTTCTGTCACACATTAATTTATCATCTTTTAAAATCTGACCTCAGGGGTACTGAAACATGACTAAGGCAAAATAATGCTCTTGAAAACCTATCCCTACGCTACAATCTTCTAAATTTGAACATCTTTTTACTTTTGATTTTACATGAAAAGAACAAACGGATTCAGAATAAGCACCATACACAGTTATGAAAAAGAAACCAACTAAATTACATATATGCATCAGCGGTAATGTCTTTATATCTGCACAAGGTTTTCAAAAAGAAAATTTTATATAAAATATATGTTTTAAAGGGAAACACATAATGAATATTTTTGGGTTTAATTAATTAAATAAATTAAAGAAGTTCTTAACTTTCAAAGACAGTTGGGAATTCTTATGCTACCTGTGCAGCTTCAAACAATATGAAAAAATTTTGAAGTGTGGACTGAAACAAACACACCTAAAATGGCACAAAGCTAGAAAAAATACTCATGATTATCATCCAGATAACAATGATGATCTAGTCCTAATAACACAAAGCTGCAGACATGACAAAACAGGACTCTGAAGGAAGTCATAATTACTTAGATCAAGATTATCTGTTTACAATAAGATTTTTTATGTACACTATCTAACTTTTTAACAGCTTGATAATTAAATGGGTCTAAGTAAAGTGGTCATCTGACCTAAAATTGATGTCTTTTCACTATTCCTCTGGACATACCTTGACAATTTTTGTGTATCACATCTAATCAACTGCAAGCTTGGATATGGCATTCTAGCACTGGAAAGGAGAATCAAACTGATTCTAGTGAAATTCAGAAAAAGAAAGAGAAGGATACAGAAATGACATCTGGTTAGCACATCAGCAGGCCCATTAGTTGTAACCAGCTCTTTAATTGCCTGCTGATGAAACAACCCATTGGTAATAGCCATTAACACCTCTCATACCCACTAGTATTAAAAGAGGCTGGTGTCCACGTCCAAAAGAAACAAATAATTATCTTAGAGACTGTAGCACTTTTCTCATATGAAAATACAGAGAGATAGGAAGGCCTCATTAAAGAAGGTCACAGTGTCAATGATGTTTGTCTCAGTCTACTGCAGAAATTAGGTGTGCAGCACTCTTCTTATAAATAAGCAGAATTGGAAGTAGCCCATACAGAAACTGGGGAATCCTATGCACCTTGATGGGTGGTAAGAAGGAAATAGAAATACTTTTGTTCACCTTTGAGTATTCATATCATAAATTCCTTGAAGAAAAACGGAATACAGAAATGAGAAACATTCATAGCAGGGCCACCATTTCACTTAAAAAATTTCTTACTTATCAGCCTCCTAATCCTACTTCAGGGACTCCTTCCACTCAAACCACAAGGGAAAGTGTGTGCCCTCCATTATATGCTCCATTTCCTCCCTCCTAGCTGCCAAAGGCTCTATTGTGCTTCTTCCCATTTTCACTTCTTCCTGATTGAGCAGTTAAGATTTGAAATAAATAACGATTTTTTTACTGTTACACAACACACTATTAATCTTCAAAATCTACTGTCAAGAGTTGTTGTGCAGTCAATAGTAGAGAATTATAAAAACAGATCAGACCTAATGGAGGACAGATCCATTTCTGCCTATTAGGAAAAACTGTCAGAATGCAATCTCTGGTTGCATTACAAAGATCCCACATCATCAAATCTGCAGGGGCAAGTTTAGGGAGAACCACAGTCATTATCCTATTTCACTTTTCCTTCACAGACCAGAAAAAAAAGATAATTTTATTACTCTTTCGGCTTCTAAATTTGCACCCTCCTCTCTTCTAGGAGTCCAAATTGTGTGAATTCACTCATTTCTTTTGGCATCGCACAGGAACAACAAATAATTTCTCTCAGTACACAGTCTATATCCTGACAGACAAAAATTAAAAGAGGTGTAGAAAAGTTCTCCTTCAATTTTCCAGACAGAACAGAAGACACGAACTGGTCGAGGTATCTTCATAAAATCAAAAATAGAATTTGTAGTATGAATCAGAATAAATACCAATTTTCTAATTGATTTTCTAAGTTCAAAATGCATTAACAACTGCATGTTTCCTTCCTCTTTACTGTTTTGCAGGATTCAACAGAGATTTTTAGTGTGTGAAAAATTTTACTAGTTTTAACATGAGGAAAAAAAAGATAACGAGCTTTGAAAAATAATGGCTTCTCTGATTGAAGAGAGCACACAAATCTATTTTCAGTTCTCTTCCCCCTCCTTAACTCTAATGAGAAAAAGTATTTGCCACTCAAACTAAAACTGTTGCCTGCATTCTTCAGCTGCAGATAAGTTCTTCCTATACCATCTGTATCAAATGCCATTAAGGAAGCTAATGTAATTACTAAAATACAAGTGGATATTTCCTGCATACAGCAAGGTTAAAAAGGTCACTGTTGAACTGAATGGAGTATGTGGTTTTTACATTTGCTGTTCTTAGTACTTTTCTTCATGGTCTATTCTCAGTCCATTAAATATAGCCATCAAAATTCAGCAATTTGATGGCAACAATGACCACATATATGGATGCAAAAACTGGGAGCATCAAGTGCATGACCTTGGCTAATCTGGAATAAATGATGTATGCCTGGCAATTATCTTGAAATGCTCTGGTTTACTTGACTTCTTTTTCAGTCTTCTTCTGTTGGCCCAAAGATATGCTAATTATTTCTTTTCACTATGACATATTAATGTCTAAAAAAAGATTATATTCTACTATACTGTTTTAGTCATGCCTGTGGCATTAATGAAGTCAGGGGTTCAAAACCTCCAAGTCACCATGCTGAACTAGTCAGTGTGAATTTCCATTTTGAAGAAATATAACGTAGGCTGATAAAATCAATTTAAAAAAAAATCCTTATGAAATAGGATCATGGTTTTGAACTTCTTTTTATTATTATTAATACAATGTGTGTATGAGTCTAACTGAGTACCACCACAATTTCATCTGGTATTTATCAAGGTTTGCCTGATTTTTCTTTCAATGATTTTACTTTGTGTCAACTTAAACCCTTATTGGAACTGGAATCAATTGTAATACTAGCAAAAACAAAACTTAAATGTTTTTATAGCACATGTTCAACTTAGAAAAAAAGATGCAATTAAAAAAACTTTAGAGCCTGCAGAAATCTTTCACTCAATTATAGCTTCTGCTTATCTGACAAATCTCAGGTATGGCTCAGTAAAATGTTTGAGAAAGTTTAATCCATTTAACCCAGCTCACAAAGAAAACTTGTTCTTATTCCTCTACAGCATGTCATCAAAACTACAGGAACTTTATATAGTAAAAGATGCTTATGAAAAAATACACTCATGCTGTTATATCCCTTATTTTATGAACATGTTAAAAGTATGTAAAATATACCTAGAAATGAGCAAAAGGACCTAAAACTGGATAAAAAAGAAAATCAGAAAACACTACAATTTGCCTTTGTAACTTTTATTTTCATAAGGCAAGCTATTTTCTACTACCTAGTGATATACTCTTCCATGTACTTTAAACAAAACTGTATTTTTTCAAATTGTTTCAAATGATTCACTATAATTATGGGTAATTCATACTGTGATCTCTTCTTATAATCCTCAGTGATTCCTGTGCCATGAGACAGAGTAGGAATTTTCTACCGGTAATTACCGCTCACAAATTGGGTTTTCATTTTTGATAGGCTATTCCATTATAATTTGTTCAGCATTTGTTAGGAATGGCACAACAAAGCTTCAAGGACATTTCTCACTGTGGACAGAAACTAAAGCATGTTTTGGCTGTCAAAGTACTAGGAAAAAAGTGATGGTCAAATTTTGGTTGGAAATGTGAGTTTTCCTTAATATTTATTTGTTCTTTCTAACTGTCTTTCTTCTGCCAGCAAAATCTAGCAAATGATTTCTTGAAATATATTTCTAAATCCAACTTTTATTCAAAGAAATAACCTTAGGACTTCTTTTTTGACCAAAAAAGTTTTCTGGATAATTTAAATCTACGTTATTCCCTCTCTTCCATAGGCTGTCACTCAGAGAAAATTAGATTCAAGTTATTATTCTTCATCAATTATCAAGTTGATGGGGAGTTCCCTACAGATCTGAAAGGAGAGAGTATGGAGAGAAAAAAGAAAATTGGTGAAAAATTTTAAAGTAAATGCTAAGTATGCAAAACTTAAACTGAAACAACAGATGTTCTCATTCCAAACTATGCAATTATTAGGGGAGGGGAAAAAAAAATATATATATTAAACAGAATGAAAAGATTTGCAAGATTACACTCAAAATTGGTTTTAGAACCATACATACATCACATACTTTGTGGACATTTAAATTACACTAATGGTCTTAATTTAGGAAAAGCAAAGGCTGGGAAATATTCAGGATTTGCAGAAACTCTGCAGATGGAAAATCATGGCCGTGTTGCAAAATAATTACAACTTTGCTTTTAGTAGATGAAAGAAAACACTATTCCAAATAACGTAACTCACTAAAGTAACAAAGTCAGGGTTATGGATTTAACAATCCCTTCAGCAGCCTTGACTGACATTACCACCAACTCTAGGGACCATGAAGGATGGCTGTATAAGTACTCCAGACCATTCTGTGTATGGGCAAATCTCCTTTACAGAACAGAAGAGTGACACAGGAAAATACAGCGAATGGGAATTTGATGCAATGCTTTTTAGTTGATCAAGACAGTTACAATTCTTAAAGGACGTTTTCTTACGGTGAAAGACACAAGCAACATAAGCAATATTCTTTTTGTCTGGTACCTGGAAATCTAGGAAAGGTATCATCCAGGTTATCAAATGGATTACCTTTAAAATTTTATCATAAATCTTTAGAACTGACATCTTAAGATAAACACCTCAAATAAACTGTGATAGGTCAACAAACTACCCCAGATTTTAATCAGTTCAGACCCAACTCAAATGGCTCAGCCCTTTTAGTCAGATTTTTAAAATAAAACAGACCTTAATATGGGGATAATATTTAAAAGAGTAAGAATGGTATGTAACAGTTTCTTGAATTATTTTATTAATGTGAGAAAACCTAAACTTCTTCACCACTGCACTTACTAAAAAGGAATCTAAACGTGGACTGTAAAACATCCAGATGGAATCACAGAATGGCAGAAACCCTTGAGAGCATACCCACAGAGAGGGGATTTATTGCAATGCATACATGATTCAGTTTTTAAAATTACAGACTCTTGTTCTGTAATCCCATGAGCTGTAACGTTATTGACAAAACTGATGCTAGAGCCGCACTACTCTGAAGAGTCCAGCCTTATGCTAACCTGTGGATTTTCTGACAATTTTCCTTTCGTGTAATGGGATGCACAAATTCTCATTCATCAAATGAGAAGGAGACCACCTCACTTATTAAAAAAAAAACCACTACCACTATTCAGTTTAATATGCCACGGAAGATTTTCACAACTGATTCAGTTTTTAATTTAATGCCTGTGGTAATTTTTTATTTGGCCAGTGCTCCACTGGGATTTACTCAATATATGCATTTGTGTTTCACTGCAATCCTCTTAAAACAGTATTTCTAAAGAACAGAACTCTTTCCAAATATCTTCCAAATCTTTCCAAATATTGTGACATAGTGAAATAATTTGCTTATCCAACTTCTATGACAGAACGGATCTAAAATGTACATCAATCTATCATGTATCAATTGAGAAATTGTTCTAAACAGCATTAACAACACAAAACAATAACACAAAAATATTCTTTTTATATAAAATAATTCAACACAAATATTAATTATAAGAAAGCAATTCGCTGTTAAATTTAGGTGAAGCGGATTTTTTTAAATGGTATGACACATATTTACTAGAGTTTAATTTCTAAATTAAATGTATTTCCTCATCTTCTAAAGTCTTCTTCCAGACAACAGAAAAAAACACCCAAGTCACTGATCACACTGCACTGCAGTCGATCAAACTAAAATATCTCTAATCTTGAAAATATCTGTAAAATGAAATTATTGCTTTTCTGTCAAAATATTTTTTTTTACCATTTTCAGGTAGACCTGAGTAATTTATAAACATTTCAGCAGGAGCCTGGAAAACGTATAATTACAGGTTTTGGAAAATCCAGAAATCTTATTTATCTAGAAAGAATCTCAATGAAAAGCATTCCAGTTTTTTTCCTCCAAAACCAAAAGTCCACTGTGAAAATCCAAATACTATCCCGAAAGTCTTCTGATTTCCCTCTTTATACTACGATATTATTCAAATAAGTGGCTCAGAATTTTCAATGAATTTCTGCCACAGCTGCTGCCAGGGATATTTTATTTCAATGGAAGAAGTAAGAAAAAAATTAATAAAGGCATTAAAAATTAGTTTAAACTGTGACAATCTTAAATATTTTTCTGTCATTCCTTTCCTGAAGAAGTTGCCAATTTTGTAATTAAATTTGTAGAAAAATTACTAAATGAAAACAAGTGATACCAAAAAAGTAGCCACATATTCAATACATAGAAAAAAGAGATTTTATGTCCTACTGATCCCTCACAATTTTCTTATTAAACGAAGAAACATCTACCTCTCCTTTCTCTTTTTTTCTTAGTTCTTCACCTCCTCTCAAATCCGCGTTAGAGGAAATACATTTTGGAATTATTTCCTCAGTAGCAAATTATTTTCAAAGAACTATACAAGCAGAAATAAAGGCATTCATTTCACTCACTAACACAAATAAATGTTTACACTTTATACTTTCACTACAACAATGGTGCTTTCTCCTCATCTCAAGAACCTTTTCCAAGTCTTTCTAAGGCTGTCAAAAGGGACATCCTGGAAAAGATACATCATAGGTATGACCCCAAGTAACAGCCTCTAGAATATCAGGATTTCCCTGAAAAGGTATTACTCAATGTTATATTTTCCTTAGTTATGAAGTTTTATTTTTACTCCTCAAGTTTATCAACTTTTTCCTAGCTTCAGACTAAAACTTATTCCTATTTGATGCCCTATTTTATGACCTTATTCCTTTTTGTTTCTCTCCTCTTCTTGTAAACATAGGAATACTTTTTGTTTTCTTCTTTCTATTATTTCCTGCTAGTTCTTTGTTACATTCTTTCCTATTATTAGGGGGAGAATTATCATGATGGCATGACAAGCCTGAAATATGTGCCTGGTGAATGACAAAAACACAGTGGTGAGAAAAGGTTAAGCTGCACAGCAATAACACCACTTACTCTATACTGATACTCCTTACTTCCTTATGTTTCTTCTCCTTAGCAATACTGGGGCCACACTGAATGAACCAGCGCAGCTACACATAGGAAGTATAACAAAACCTCACAGAGCTCATGCAGCCTCCTAAATTTCTGAGGCCAAGATGACCATTATTTTAAGTTGGTGTGATCTCCTGAGTAGCAAAACTAATTTTTTGTATAAATATAAATGTTTCCTGAGAATTTGATAACAAGGGAGAAAAAAAAAATCTCCCTTTCCAAGCTGAACTTTGCTGACCTTAGTCGGCAGCTATCAGATCTTGCTTCTATCTTGAAGCCCTACTGACAAATGGTAATCATTCTGAAACAGTGTCTCTCAAAACACAAAAACCCACCACAGTCATAGATCTCTAGAAATAACTTGTATTTCTTGTGTTTCAGTTTCCTTTATTTACTTGACAGTAACATTGTTATGGGCTCTCCCTAGACCTGCTTTGACATCACTTTGCCATCTTAATTTGACATATCACAACTGTCTCTGTTGTCTGACAAGTTCTTTCAGCATGAGGGTTTCTCATTGCAAGAAAATCTCCACAGACAAGAAGTATAAAAACACTGAATCATAAAATTCCACACACCATCAGACAAAAATATGACATAAGAGAATAGATGTTTAGCAGATCTCAGGATCTTTTTTTTGAAGGAGGTGAAATTTAACATAAAGTTGCACGGAACACAGTGAAGATACAGTAACTTAGTCCTCGCAAAAACAAACCCAGGTATGTAGGGAGTCCGTTAACATCTAGGTAAATCAAGCTAGATGGTTCATTAATGTTTATATTATAATTAACTTTTTTTCCTATCAAAAAAGGCTCTATAAACAGGTATATTTTATAATTCAAGTGTAGTAGTTTCTCAAGTTAATTAAGACTATAGTTTTTGTGCAATGTTCTTTTTTTAAGCCTTGAAGGCATGGAAACAAGAAAATCTGTATCCAACAGGATGAACTGAAGAAGTGTCTTTAAATGATCAGGACCAGTAAGGAAATTTGGTAAACTTGGTCACTAATTAAAATGTGTCAGTCTGGGTCATAAGAACAGGTGATAAGCAGAGAGAAAATTAAGCAATATATGAGGCAAAACTGACCAGCCCTGATGAGATTAATTTTGTAGAGAACCTGATCACAGAACTCAGACTACATGGAAAAGGATTATTTTACTATGTCTCATGAGAAATACATCTTTCAGGGCAATATCTGATACAGAGATGTTATTTGCACCCTATAGATTATCAGAGTTGGGTAATTCTCTGGAAAACACTGCTGGTGTAATAAAGTAGATTGATTCCATTTTTAAGCCTTTAGAGGACAAGGGCTGGGGCAAATACCAGCCTAACTGTTTCAAGTCCAAAATCAGGCAGAGTCTCCTGCTGAGTTCTGAACGATGAATTAAGTGGAATAAGAACCAGAGAACCTCTGCCTGTGGAGAGCTTCAGTCACAGCATGAACATCCTGTAGATACTGAATACCTTTTTGGCATACCACCTCGTTTTTCTTTGGACCTGGACAGTAGAGGAGAAAATAATAAGGGGGAAAACGTTGCTGTTCTAAAAAAAAATATTGTGCAACTCAGCCCAGTGTTACTGTTCAGCACTGCTGTATACCTGATATGATGAGTCCACCTACAGGCTGTGTTACAGCAGTGCCCGAATGTTAAGAAGTTTCTCCAGAATCTTTTAAAAGTTATTGCCGTGAAGTAACTTTAAATAGCTCTCTTGCTACATTTTTTTCTTTTTTTTGGTAGTAGTTTAGTAGGAAAACTCACTAAAAAATGTATTTTCCAGTAAAGCTGAAAGTTAAAGCAAGAAGAAAGACAGAGACTGGATGCTATTACAATGAAGATGGACAATCAAGGAGGGTATCAGGGAGATGGACATCAGGGAGGGTATTTTTCTAGAATTCTAAGGCAAAAAGACCAGTCCTTTCTAGGCCTTTTGGCTAGCAACTTGAATACAGGCTACTAGCTTGAAAAACAAATTTGTGAGAAAATGGCTAATACTCCGAAATAAGTGGGACCCAAGGATTACAAACAAACAACTCCTTTTCTTAATCTTTAAAGGCTCCAGTATTTTGTGCATTTCCTTATGTGCTTTAGAAGAACAGCGGTTTGTACTCCTTGGTTCCTAATAATAAAGGTTTTATAATAGCACTTTCAACAGTAATTTAGTAACTTCAGACATCCAGTGGCTTCTACATTTTCAAGGATAACTTTCAGAGCTTCTTTCCAGCAAACCTGACTACTTTACACTGTTACCAGCTTTTGCTTTCCTGAAGGCATGTATTTATTATCAATTTTTCACATCTGCATTCTCCTAACTAAACTTTACAATTAGTCTCACAGTTTCAGTAATTTTTTTCTCCATTGTCAAAACAACAGGAGAACCCAAATTTCTGTCTAATGGGAACTCCTTGCATTTTGGATTGTAAAGACATCTTGATTATTAATCAATGAGATAATGATAATATAATCAATGATATGTAATCTGAGTGCCAACAACAATTTCTACCCTTAAGTTACACTGGGACCACACAAGTCAGAGACAGAGGAGAGGGCATGAGCAGTTAACCTCTGTTCCATAGTCTAATACATCTTAGTAAGTGTCCAACTCATTAGACAGGGATAGAGTGGCTCATATGTGTAATTAATTATTGGCAGGTTTACTTTCAAAAAGGTGCCAGATGCAATGCATTTCCTAGTTGCTATCTGGATCTCTGATCTATAATGTTTCCTGCCATGTTAAACATCTGTTCAGAACATACTTCTGCACACAGGAACTTCAGTAAATCAAGAGTTAAATCAAAATCAAATGACTGTGTATCCTCTTTCTGGTGTTTGTAATGATATGCCTTTAAAGATGTCATAAAGGAATATTATGTGAAAGAAAAATGTTCTGTAACTTGTGTTGGGGTCATTATAGGTTGAAGATTTCAATGTGGATGAATAATAGAGACTTCTTTTGTGGCACCTGCTCTTCAGTTCTCTGAATATGCATCTGTCTTGTCACTAGTAGCATACTCTAAAAAAACTTTGGAAGTTGCAAAGCTTTGAACCACAACTCCCTGGAGAAGCTGTAAATAAATAGGCAGATTTGAATATACATTTAGCCCTTCAGCATTTCTTTGTTCCTACCATACAGACTTCTGGAAAACTGGTGTTGTTTTCTGTCTCCATGTGTACCTGACTCGTTGATGTTTTTAGTAAAATCCATGATCAGTCCCAAAGTGTGTGCAGAAACATGAGTACACTGCGAAGCCTTTCAGTAAGATACTATGAGCTAATCACACCAACCATAGATAGAGAATTTCTTAAAACAAATTTGTGAAATGTCTATAAATAGCAGTTTGAAATTCGTGAACTTATCTTTTTCCTGCTTACGAATGGATTATGAAATGTGCAGGCAGGTTTTCAATCAGCAGCAGTATTTTAAATTATATCTATTGGAGGATGTCATGCCCTGTTTCAAAACCACCTATGGTTTTCTTCATGGTAAAAACCTAATCTTGCAAATTGCTTGCAGAAATTCTTAAAGTAAAAAAGGAAAACACAAACTTAAACTTACTGAAGAAAAGCATTATCTTTAAATCATTATTATTCCAACCTCATTATCCTAACAGGGGTTAATTTCAGACAGGAGTGCAATTTTTCTGGGATCTTTTTGCAAGTCTTTATAGTGAAGATAAAAAGGAACCTCTGAATAGGAATTCTACTACCACAAATTCAGGAAAACTGTTTTACAGAGGACTGGGTTGGGAAATTCACTGGATTTAACTGCACTGTGCTAAACATGCAGCATCACCTCTTCCTAGACAGAGAAGAAGGTACACTTAAGACACCTATGGCACATGGAAGGAAGGAGAGGGATGTGGCACAGCAGAGAAGTACATTATGAACTTAGCTTTGAAAAACAATTCAGAGTTCCTGACCTAGTACAAACCAAATAATCCATAAGATTCCGCATCCAAACTGAACAGAGTGAATATGTCCAGTGAGACACCTATTTCAAATGACACTGGCCGGACATCTCCACACAAGGTTTTACCATTCACCTTGATTTCTAACAGGGATTCCCTGATGTCTAGTAGGGCTGAGTTCCTACTTCTCCCTCAGTCCTGCTTTATCAATTGCTTTCCTGCTCCTTATGCTGCAATACCTACAGTGTTGTACTGATACTGTGTATTACACAGTGTATTACAAATGAATCTGATGTGATTATTCTGAGTTACTATTCAGTTTTCCATTCCTTTACTAAATGATGATGGCATATCTCAAATAATAGTGCAGAGCAAATATTGAAGGTAAGAAACACACCCTAACCCAAAATAGGATATTTTTTTTCTAAACAGGTATTTATGTTTGGGAATACTGTGTAAAAGTAGCATATTTTAAGCAACCTCTCTTAAACTGTCTGAAACTAGCCAACACATTGAAAAATTACCAAGGGACTAAAAGGCTGATCCTCCTCACCCAGTGTGATCACATAAGTTCCATGTTCTCAAAAAAAAAAAAAAATCAGATTAAAGTACTTCTAAAGCTATGCAGTCATATAATTGCAAGAGCTCTTTGAAATCTGAGACCAAACTATAGCTGGCAGGAGCCTTACATGAGGCTTCCATGAAAAGACAAACTTCATTATGCAAAGAAAGGAGAAAATGTCTCATACTAAAATGAGCTTCAAGTTAATGATTAAAGAACTTCTTATATAGAAAATGAAAATAAATTTATATATACACACACATGATCACATATATAAAAAACAGAAGAAAGGCTTGTTTCATAGTGATGGAAGCATTGACCATCTTTGATGCCTCAGGGGAAAATGATATATTCTTGACTACATCTACAGTTAAGATGCAGTCAGCTGCAGAAGGAAAAAAACCCCACTGTTTTCTTACTGATTTCTGCAGGTGGCCAGCTGACACTGAAGTGCACCTGTCTATCACCATGTGAACAAATGCAGTCATGACAATGTAAAAACAAATTAAGGTTAATGCAGGCTATCATTCCTTGCATGATGTGGCACAGAGAAAATGGTGATTCACATGCTCAAAAGTCACAAAGGAGCTCCAAAAGCATCCAGAAAATATGTGACATTTTTCCTCTTGAGAAGCTGGATTGAAGATTCTATTTAGAAAGAATTTTTAAAATAGTCATAATGTAGTCAGAATAGACTACAAGTAACATCGATTGCAATAACTGAGTGTAAGCCCTATTAAAGTTTTCCAATTATATTTACCCTCATTAGGAATTCTGTTGGTGGAAAGGCTAAGGCATCCTGTAGTATTTAACTTCTTTTTAATACATTGACCATATCAAGCTCCTTACATTAAACTTCATGGCGTTTATCTCCCATCCATCAATCACTCTTGTGTCCCGCTCTCTTGATACCTCTGCAGCATGTGCATCTTTCTTGAAGTGCTGACTATAGAACCAGATAGTAAGAGTTTCACCAGATTTGTGCACAGAAATGAAATCACCCCCTCATCTATTCTTCGAAGGCACTGGAAAAGTCTTTGTTGCCTCAGCATTGAGCTAAGGGAGCCAAACATCCCAATTATTTTGGCCATCCCTCCGTTCTTTGTGTGGCTTTGTCCCTTATCTCCTATCCTCTAGGATGGATCTAAGTTCTTTGCTCCTAGTAGTTGTACTCAGCATCTGGCTATGTTGATATCTGGCTTTTTCTTGAGCTTTGCTTAGTCCAGAAAACGATTCAGCATATCTCTCCAATGCAATGCCTTTGCTTGTCATTTTGTGTATCTTCGCCTAAGTACTTAGTTTTGCCAGGAACAATCCAACACTATAAAAAAAGACTAATAATAAAAATAGCAAAATAGGATGAAAAAGCCTAAGCAGTATGATTAGCTTAAGGTTTTATTTACATGCTGTTAATTCGAGTTAACACAAATTTTAAAATCATAAAATTGTTTATTCTTTCCCCTCTTACTTGCTAGTATTTATTAATTTATTTATTTTGTTCAAGTTGTTGGCTACATGCTGTCCTACAGACTAGAAGGTCAATTACTGTCATTTTAATCAGTTGAAAGAAAGCATGCCTGGACACACAAAAATATTTTGGATGTGGCAGAGTGAGATAAAAGAATGAGAGAATAATATGTACAGGGAAAAAAAGTTCTGCAAGAACATGCATTTTTCCACTTTATAGTATCTGTGCTCCTGAACAGGGAAATACAAAGGTTCCGAAAAGTTTCTAAGAGAAACATAAGGGGCATATTAAGCTCCAAAAAAGTAAACTTTCCCCAGAAAGTATAAGGGGTTTCTGGATTACCATAATATTTTAAGGAAAATGGTTGTCCTGCTTTTCCTAATACAAAATTCAGTATTTGTCAAGGAAATCAGAAACTAATTGTGCCAGCATTGGTAGATGCCACAGTGATGTCACATTGAGGTCTTGGGGAGCTTTTAAAGCAGTGTCATTTAGAACCAAAGTTCTATCTGTGGTTTCCAGAGGAATGTTTTGGGCAGTTTTTCAATTGTTTCAAGAAGTCTCCCGTCAAACACAACACAAAGCTAGTCCATCACCACCTCTACTGACTATTTTCATGGGGCCATGTGGTAAGTTAATGAGGAGAAACAGATTCTGCTCCTATCAGCACAAAAACATTCTCTCTGTCATCTGACTTGAATTGTGCCTGTATCAGAAACGTATCACATGTACACCAAGGAATGAACCAGAGATCTTTTGGAGAAGGGCTACCTGGCTGACCTTCTACCCAGTTAACGATATAGCAAAGTAAAAGCATCGGTGAAGTTTCGTTGGTACCTCACTCAAGAGAAGGGAAACCATTCTATGTGACTTGCATTTCAATTGTGGCCCTATTCTTACAGTTCCAGACACACCAAGAATAGCTGTAGTGGAAATACTTTTACCCATCTGTGCTTGACAAAAAGAGGATATAGCTTTTCTTTCGGCTACATATCAGATTCCGCTTGCCTGTAACATTTTCACCTAAAAGCTAGAATGTTGTAATGCACTTTACATGGAGGGAATTTGCAGACCATATGGAAACTAGTTAGTGAAAACATATCTGTGCAAGTGTTAAATGGATCTCCACAATGAGCTCTGCTAAGCTCAAATATGTGACCTACACATATTGCATGTTTGTTTCCAATTACATTCTGTATGGACAATTTTAACCTTTGTAACTTCTGTTCTCTGAGGCATTGGAAGAACCTTAGTTGACAAACCACAGCAGTGCTGGTCTGGTTCTGGTATACTCCGTTTGAAGCTGTTTGCATCCAAATGCAAATAAGTCCTTTTTAACCCATCATTGAGGATATACTTATAAAATATTTTGAGAAGTTGATGAAACATTTGAAATTCAGTTGAGTGTAAGATATCTTTGAAGAAAGAACTGGTTTTGGAAAAAGGAGCAAGTAACTATTTCAGTAATTAGTAATTCAGTAACTTTAGTGGAGTAAATAGATGAGGAGTTTTACCAATAACTATATTCTTCAATGCCATATTGAATTACATTTTGCCATATATTGCCATACCTTGATAGGGTTCCTCTGTTACCAGTCACATTTGGGAATTTACCAGAACAAACAAGAAAAATGAACGATTTCAAGTATTAGTGGCTTCAGTTTTTGGTCTAGACTGACCACATCATTGCAGTCTGTTCATTTCAATTCTAATCAAAAGTTAAGAAGCCACTAAGATACTAAGTATAATTTACTCAAACAATAGATCACGCCAGTCTTCCGTGGGAGAGAATGATGATAAAATATGATGGAAAAGGATACGACTGCAAGATTTTTCACCAAAGCTTTGAGGCAGCTGAACTACTACAAAAAGTGAAATCATAACTAAGTTGTATAGACATTTCCAAAAACATACTGACAACACCTATCTGAAAGTATCAGATATTCTTGAAAGTTTGCATAATTAACCTGTTTTAAAAGCATTAAAATTAATTTTGTTTTCTGCTCCCTTTTATTTTGTGCTCTTCAGTATTCACAGTCAGCTACAAAACTGTGTACATTCTTACCAAATCTGAAAATGATTTAGCATTTCTTACACACAAATGCACAAGAACACTAGAAAGAGCTTCAGCAAAAAGCACATGCCATCAAGCATGTCTGGCAGTACTCAGAGTTTAGCAAAATCTGATGGGGGAAAAACTTCTTACCGTAAGGAGGTTTTGAAAAATAGCAAAGAAGGAAAGGTATTACTATGTCAAGCTTGAAAGTACATGCTTCATAGAATGCAACAGATATTTTCATGGTGATCATTTTGAAAAACAGACAAGTGCCTAAAGACTTAATTATATAAAGTTTATTTCCTCGTTTTTGATTCTTATAACTAAAACCTTTACATATAAAGTAACAAATTACACTACTGCATATAAAACTGTCAAGTTAATTACTGCTTGCCAGTAAAAAAAACATCAAATGTCAATTATCAAAGCCCCACAGGAATTCTATGCACTCTCTTATCTTGAATTACACCACTAAAACCCTCTGTTTTGCAGAGTCATTACCTGGAGAGCACTTTCAAGTACTTCAAGAGTACCACTGGCTTTCAGTAAGCAACGAGAGGAAATTTCTCAGACTAAATCAGGTATCAGACTAAGAGAAAATTTGGAATTCTCTTTCAAAGGAAACTTAACTAGGCAGGAATTCAGTTTAGTTGAGAACAAGGGTCTCAGAGAAGCAATGAAGAAAGAAAAGATCAGAAGTACACAATGACTACAAAAGCAACTCTCTGAATCCTCTGTTAAGAACAAAAAATGCCCAAGTATTTCAGAGGCAGCAAAGAGAAATTCAAGTCTTGCACTGTAAAAATCTATGGTGTGCTTGGATCTTTTACTTCACAGATTCCTATTTCAATATCTTGGGAAGAAAGGACTACTTTTTATAAATCAGGAATGAGAAGGTTAGACATACCAGTAAACACAAATGGTGGGAAGGACATTACTTTTTTGGAACTCAGTGGTTTGTGAACAATGTTTTCTGACTCTGAATTGGGTGGCTAAGTCATAGATGGGGCAAAATCCAGAGTGACACTCCAAACAGTTATCAGAAACATGCCACAGCAAAAAAATCGTGTTTGTCTCTAGATAAGTAGTGAGATAAAATACTGCCATATAGTTGTGAGGTTCCTGTGACCTCTAGCTTTTCAGTCTTTGTCATATCCTGGGAACTGTTGCAGCCTTGTTCACACTATGGATCTGACCAAAAAACAAAATCAGAACAACATCAATGAAGATTTTTTTTAATCAGGTAAAACCAAGACAATTTTAGTAATATTTTATAAAGACTATAGTGCAATTAATCAATTGCCAAATGGAAAAGGATAATGCTGCTACAAATTTTGCAACCAACTTCACTGAAATAAGATATTTAAGAATGTAACCCATCAATTATCTTACAGTTATCTCAATGTGATTCTCAGACCATTAACTTTAGGTGCCATTAAATGAGAAGTGCAATTTACTCGCAGCTATAAAATTAACAATATAAATACCTGAAGCTTCTGAGTATTACTAAGCTACTATACCATCCCTTGGTATTACTAAACAATAATATTATTAAACAATAAGACGAAAAAAGAAGAAAAGGTTCTAGAAATTTTCAGTTACAAGACATAAATATTTCTAGTAACAAGAGCCAACACTGTGAGATATAATCATGAAGTTACCATAGAAAAACTGTACATTAATATTTAGGTAAAACACGTGTATAATAGAAGGAGTTTTGGAATTTGAACACAAAGCTGTATTTTTTCTTTGTAGATCTTCACATATTATAAGCCTTTCCAGAATGAGACTTCTTCCTCTCAATAAACAACAATACTGTGTAAGAACACTGGAAATAAAAAGTTTACTTGGCTGAATATGTTCCTCTGAATACATGATTTGGGAGCAGTGCATGCTTATGCAAATTCCGCCTTTGCTATTTTAGCTGCATTAGTACTGATTCACTACTTCACAAGCTTGCCAAATTTGTACTTCCTGCATAATTTCTGCATTACTTCCTGTCTCATTTATGAGGCAAATTTTCTACGTTTGATGTAGTAAAGATAGCACATCAACCCCATAAAAATCCTTGAAAATGGTCAAGGATACTTTTCTTTGAAATTTATCACTTTTTATTCCCGCTCTAGGGACAGCTCTTTATGTGCCTATGTGAATCCAACTGACCAGCCTGAGGAAATAGCAACCCTACCAAATACAGATACATGCATCAATAATGTTGGAACATGGTCTTCTTTTTCTTTCTTCTGTGGGAACAGATTACACTTTTTAATTGTATTTGCACTGGTTTCTCAAAGTCAGGCTGAAGCACTGAATTATTCTGAGGAGAGAAAGGCAAACTATAGAGAGGATTTTACATGCTAAGATGATAGGATATATCTTGACACAGCATCTCAGGGAAAAAAGGGTACAAAAGCTACTAGTTTTATTTTCTTTAAATGAAATTAAATGCAAGGAAGTGAAATCACTATGTACTAACAACTGATAAATTTATTTATCAAAAATAGTTATATAAAGTCTAGTGAAAATAAAAAAAATATTCCTATGAAATGAATAATAGATAAAATAATACAATCTTATAACTGAAACAGTACCTTCAATCAACAGCTCTTGTCCATGGCTGCCCAATAATGTTCGGGATAGGAAAGGGGCAAAATCAACAAAAATTTCTCGCAGGAGAGGGGCCACTTTTTCTAAAGCTCTTTCAAGCTTTGCAGTGATACTGTGGAAAAAAAAGAGACATGATGGTAAGAACACTTCACAATAGAAGTTAAGTTATGTCAAATCACACCTGTTTTAAAAAGTTTCTGTACGCTTCTTTAGAAAAGAGGATGGTCATAATTTGATTAAACTTTACAGGTTTTAAATGGCTTTAAGTAAATGGAAATGTCATGTCAGAGTCAGCTGTGTGTCAGCTTCATACATTCTACAGTATTTGCAGAGTACTCCAGAACAAGTAAAATTTTTATTATCCTTTTAAAACATTGTATCAGATTCATGGTATCAGATGGTCTATTTCACCATCTCAGCTTAAATCTGATTTTACACACATTTGAAATCTTGAAAAGAGAGTCTTTTTATGCACTGAATCAATCACAAGCAACTTGTTTATTCAAGCTTTCAAATAAGAACATTCAATATTACAAGCCAGCATATGAGAAAGTGTTCTAGCACAGACATCAAGAGAACCAATATTCTTTTATTCAACTTTGAGGGAACATGATCCCAGGTAAATCACTTTGCCTTTGCATTTAGACTTCTCTGCCTGCTGAGGCTGTTCGAAGCATGGTATGGTCCTTAATTTTCTCCTGTACAATGAGAAGAGGTCTTGTGACTTCTGTTTGCTTCTTAAATACCAGAAATAATATTCCTTTGTCTGGGGATACAAACTAGCAATAGTCTGAGAATGTCAGCAGTGTGCTAAGAACTGTACTCTTTAAGGTTCCTTCTTCCCTTTTAAAACTTGACAGGGTGTAACACCTTTGCCCACTGGAACTCTTACACCAAGATTAAAAACCTGCTGTGTTATCTTAAAGTAAACTATTCCTTTAAAATGGAAATGAACTTACATACATATTCTGGTCTACCAAGAATTTTTGCTGTTCTTTTTCACATTATTGGTGGCTGAAGGGGTTTTCACTGTGCTTGCATTATGGCACCAATATACTACTGGCATTCAAAAAGGCAATTATAGGAAGAAGTTACATTTATTGACAGACTCTAAGAGAATGAATTGAAATTTTATACTTTATTTCCTATCTATAAACACTAAATAAATGAGGTTGTTTTAACTCAGATCACTTGAAGATCCCTACATTTAAAAATAAAGCTGATGTTACAAAAACATTGGAAGTTTTCCTTCATTAATGTGCAATTATTTTACTGAACTTCTATAGCATATTTTCTTTCAGTGTGCTGTCATCCCATTTAAAATTCAGATAATGATTTTCTAATACTCTAAAGGATGGATTCATATCAGCAGCCTTTTAAAGCTGTTTTAAAAAGATTATATGAAGTGAACTTCACTGTGGTAAAGCCTCTATTGACAATAGTTGAAATGCAGGTGACTAGCTTAGAGTTTTTAATTTTCAACATGAATCTAACCCAAGTTTTTGCTGATAAGAGATAAAAAACCTCCTGGATTAATCTAGACCTATCTAAATCATGTTTTAAAATATACTTTTACTGTAAATAGTTTCATAAAATCCCTAGTTTCAAAGTTAAGTCTGAAAATTTCATGTAAAATTGAAAAAAAAATTTCAAGTTCAGATGTTTTTAAATTAAGGTCAGTTTTTACTTAAGAATCAAGCAGTGTCAGAGGTACAGGTATGCTATTAATCAACACCTTGGACAAGTACTAATAACTTCTTATCAAATGGACAGCTGATGGACCTTGTTTACTCTGGACATATTAAGGGGCAATTGGGAATAGTATTCTGTAAAAAAATGAGATCAAAGGTTAGCACTTTTTACACATGCATATCAAAGGACAGAATTTAATACTTCAATAGAGAAAGAAAAGAAGTTTCTGGTACATCTACATGTTGAAATCTCAGTAGAGGTCTGGTCCTTCAATTCCAAAAACAACAAGCAAAATCAAGAAATAAATCTACATAGAGATTCCAAAAATTTTTTTCAGGAAGTGGGCGACCCATTCACTGCTTTTTCTGTACAAGAATACAAATGAGAGAGACTGAACCTAGTCTACAGCAGTTTCTAACATTTATTATACCTTATAAAGCATACTGCGATCATTAGGGAATTCCCTATGGAGATTAATGTAANATTTCTTTAGTATTTACTATAAATTATATATATTTATAATTTTAATATATAAATATATATATAATTTATATATAGAAAGGTGATAAACTGTGACAGAAAAGACTGAAAGCCCAAACTAAAAAAATTGCTTTTAAAACTGTGAGCAAAAAGACCAAATAATCCCACGGGAGGTTCTTACTATCTCCTGCTTGAATTGGTCACGAGAAAGTGCAAAGAAGGATGAAGGCATACACTGTCCCAGTCCCAAGTATGCTACCTTCCCAGCTTCATTCCAAGACAAACCTCTATCTCCAAACCAAGACTATTAAATGTTTAAGAGTCCAAGATTATTCTCCTCCTCACTTTCCTCTGCTCAGTCTACAGCCATAATCAGATCTNAGAATGTCAGCAGTGTGCTAAGAACTGTACTCTTTAAGGTTCCCTCTTCACTTTTAAAACTTGACAGGGTGTAACACCTTTGCCCACTGGAACTCTTATACCAAGATTAAAAACCTGCTGTGTTATCTTAAACTATTCCTTTAAAATGGAAATGAACTTACATACATATTCTGGTCTACCAAGAATTTTTGCTGTTCTTTTTCACATTATTGGTGGCTGAAGGGGTTTTCACTGTGCTTGCATTATGGCACCAATATACTACTGGCATTCAAAAAGGCAATTATAGGAAGAAGTTACATTTATTGACAGACTCTAAGAGAATGAATTGAAATTTTATACTTTATTTCCTATCTATAAACACTAAATAAATGAGGTTGTTTTAACTCAGATCACTTGAAGATCCCTACATTTAAAAATAAAGCTGATGTTACAAAAACATTGGAAGTTTTCCTTCATTAATGTGCAATTATTTTACTGAACTTCTATAGCATATTTTCTTTCAGTGTGCTGTCATCCCATTTAAAATTCAGATAATGATTTTCTAATACTCTAAAGGATGGATTCATATCAGCAGCCTTTTAAAGCTGTTTTAAAAAGATTATATGAAGTGAACTTCACTGTGGTAAAGCCTCTATTGACAATAGTTGAAATGCAGGTGACTAGCTTAGAGTTTTTAATTTTCAACATGAATCTAACCCAAGTTTTTGCTGATAAGAGATAAAAAACCTCCTGGATTAATCTAGACCTATCTAAATCATGTTTTAAAATATACTTTTACTGTAAATAGTTTCATAAAATCCCTAGTTTCAAAGTTAAGTCTGAAAATTTCATGTAAAATTGAAAAAAAAATTTCAAGTTCAGATGTTTTTAAATTAAGGTCAGTTTTTACTTAAGAATCAAGCAGTGTCAGAGGTACAGGTATGCTATTAATCAACACCTTGGACAAGCTACTAATAACTTCTTATCAAATGGACAGCTAATGGACCTTGTTTACTCTGGACATATTAAGGGGCAATTGGGAATAGTATTCTGTAAAAAAATGAGATCAAAGGTTAGCACTTTTTACACATGCATATCAAAGGACAGAATTTAATACTTCAATAGAGAAAGAAAAGAAGTTTCTGGTACATCTACATGTTGAAATCTCAGTAGAGGTCTGGTCCTTCAATTCCAAAAACAACAAGCAAAATCAAGAAATAAATCTACATAGAGATTCCAAAAATTTTTTTCAGGAAGTGGGCGACCCATTCACTGCTTTTTCTGTACAAGAATACAAATGAGAGAGACTGAACCTAGTCTACAGCAGTTTCTAACATTTATTATACCTTATAAAGCATACTGCGATCATTAGGGAATTCCCTATGGAGATTAATGTAACTATTTTTCATGACTGAATGAAGAGATTTTAAGGGGATTTTGTGAAGAAATAGTATTTTTTCCCCCTCCCCATTTCTGGGGACCTTCAATGAAAATAAATTCTTAATAGCTCCCAAATTTAAGATTATTTAATTTGCAGATTAAAGACAACACATGTCAGAAAATAAGCTATATATAAATTTATATAACATATAAGATATATTTCTTTAGTATTTACTATAAATTATATATATTTATAATTTTAATATGTAAATATATATATAATTTATATATAGAAAGGTGATAAACTGTGACAGAAAAGACTGAAAGCCCAAACTAAAAAAATTGCTTTTAAAACTGTGAGCAAAAAGACCAAATAANAGGATGAAGGCATACACTGTCCCAGTCCCAAGTATGCTACCTTCCCAGCTTCATTCCAAGACAAACCTCTATCTCCAAACCAAGACTATTAAATGTTTAAGAGTCCAAGATTATTCTCCTCCTCACTTTCCTCTGCTCAGTCTACAGCCATAATCAGATCTTCCTATGTAGTTGCTATAAGGGAAGGCTTAGATACATTAGCTTTCATGTCACACGCTCTGTCCCCACAAACAACTCTGATTTTTAATCTCATGAAAGCTATACAACAATGAATTTATATGACATAACAAAAAAAATCAAAATAAAGGTCTAGTTGTTTCTTAGGCACAAGAGGTGGAGTTGGGATGGTGGGCAGAAGAAAGGAAAAAAAGCCCAAAAGACATTCCTTGGGTTGATTAGATTTTAAGTTGTCTACATGTTAGTCACTTATTTCAGTTACTCCTCAGAGTACAAATATGTCTGAGTTGAAATTCTGAATTCAAAATTTTAATTCCACATTTTGCAACTCAAGCTTTTCTTTGATTCCAGGACAAAAAAATTAAAAATGCTTGTGAAAGCACAAGAACATTGCATTTGTTATAATAGCTGAAAAAGAAACTAAGTAATGATCCAATGGAATTTTAACATACCTATTTAATTTTAACAAATTTTAACATGTGTATCTTAATTCTGAAAAAGATTTCTCCCTCTGTGAAGCATTGTCTTAGCATATGAAGACAAGAAGCAAAAGGAGTGCTTTAATTTCGCCACAGTTTTATTAGCTTGCCTCATGAAACAGTCAAGCAATAAATAACATCATACAAATGATCATTCTCTCCTTGAATATTTGCATCTTTTTGGAGTGGAACCAAGAGCCCTTCTGCCTTCAGCCTGTGCCTGCACCCATTGCTGTGATTCCACCCGCACAACTTATCTGATCCTTCAGGGAGGACCAGCAAAAAAGAGGATTTTTTTCACTGTGTGTTCAATCACTGAAGCACTGTTACTTTTTCAATGGGTTATGTAGGGCCCCTGATTTAGATTTATTTCCTTTCCAGTTTATTAGGGAATGCAATCTCTTCTTCATGAGCTTCTAAGCTTGTGACCTTGTGAACAGCCTATGAACACCTAGCTTGCTGTCTGAATTCCAATGTTCTCACAGCCATGCCTTGCAGTGGCCAACCAACTAAAGAACACGTGGCCACTCCTTAGTATGTCCCATGTCAGCTTTTTAGGGCAGATGCGTGTGCACCTTGAAAAGGTCAAAAATTTGTCTTTGAAGTGCTGCAGCAAAACCTTTACACAATAATAACCTATTATACAAGATATTTAACAGGAATTTCAGAGGGCATTTTCCTGGCTGCCAGTCAAGGCAAGAGAGGTATTAGCTACCCCTGGGCATGAGTCTCGTGCAACACCAGCTCAGACTGGGTGCCCCATTAGCACAGATACAGGTCTGGTTTTATCCTGTCCAGTTTAACGCAGGCTTTTGTTTGCTCGGGAGAGGTTGAGTTCTCTCCTACCACTTCCTAGTGCTCCACTACCAGTTTGTATTATCATTATTGAATAAAGAAAAAAATCACCCGGCTGATAAATTACTTTAATGAAGTTCTGGTGTCTGGCATAGTTTAAAAAAGTTGGACTTCAGTTGAAAAACTCAGACTTTTCAGTGAAGTGTTACTTTATCATATATACCCTTAGTACCCAAAAAGTATATATACTGTAGCATACGTATAACTACAGTAATGCACTTTAAATGAGCTAAATTTTTTAACAGTATTTTAGGAAGAAAAAATATAATTAATATTAAAAGATAGAACTTGTGTACCTCATGTTTTCAGCTGAATCCTCTGGCATTGGAGCAACAGTTTGGACAGCTGGCAGATTTTTGCTGGTAGCACCATTCACAAAGCTGGATGACGAAGAGGAAGATGAAGATCCTGAGTCTACTGCACCTGTCCCCCAGAAAACAAAAACCTTAATTCAGTCTTAAGAAACAAAAGTTTTAAAATAGTCCTTGTATTATTAATCTACTTCTACGTATGCAAATAATGTTATTTATTCTAACATAGTGAAAATCTTTCCCTACGATTATCATAAAAATTAATGCCTTAACTTTGCTGGTATAAAAATAATGAGCTTGAAATCTATTGAACATCAGGAAATATAAATCCTTACCTAATTTCCATTATTCCCAAATTATATTCCAAAGCTGAAAATTATTTTACATCATCCTGTAAAGCAATATCTTTCTAAAATAAAGGCATACTTAAGATGAGCTTGAGTGGAGAATAGAATGTTTAAATATTTCCTTAAAAATACTTATATGTGCATACTTAGCTGCCCAGTTGCAACTACAGGCAGAAAATGAAATAGAAATTAAAAAATGGCAGGGAAGATAGAAAATGTATATCACTTCAGGAAGTAATGGGGGAAATTAGTGTCTGGGGAGTATTAAGACTCTAATTACAATTTTTCTGTTTCCTTCCTTGAGTCAAGGAGAATTGTAAGATCTTGAAAGTAAAAAGTGCAGTGGGGGTATCATTTCAATGGGTTGTGAACAGCTGCCCTGAAAAAAAGATGCACACAGAGCATACATTTATACTTGAAGTGATCTGGGTCAGAGCTAAGGGCTAAACTTAGACTCTAAATGCCAATCTATCATGTTTGCTGAAATGGCGCTGTGAGTTCAGCCTCTCTGAAGCAAACCAGCAAAGGCTCAGAGAGGCCATGAACAGCCAGAGTGCTGTGATAAATGCTGCCCCTGTTCTGCACAGTCCTTCTGCAACACATCACTGCAAGAGAGGTAGCTACAAACAGTGCTGTAGTTGGAGTTCAAAGCCTGAGGGACTGCAATGCTACCAGAGAAGAGGTTGACAGGCAACAAGATTTATCCAAGTCAGCATTGAGGGGTTAATAACCCCAGCTTAGAGATCACTTACATTATTCTGGCCATTTTCAAAAATGATCATTGTTAACTCCCTCTTTCTGGTCAGTTTTAGCAGTTGATACATCGCTGTCCTTTGCATTTTACAGGTATATATTATTTTTCAGTTCCCTGCAGAGATCTACAAAGCATTTATGATTTCTTAACTGCTTGAGTAGTCAGGCAGCAGTGAAGTAGAGGTCAAATGCTGGTAAGTGTGAAAAATTGGCAGCAGGAATGAATTTTTTTTTTTTTAAATTTGTCTTTAGATATTTTTTACTGATAAAAGATTTAAGGCAAAGATTGGAATTTTGACTAGCTCATTTAAGAATATTCACATTCAAAACAGTATCAAAATGTAGTAGGATTTACTGGGCTTGCTGACACTAAAGTAGCTCGTGAATTTCAGGATTTAGATTAGGAACTGATACAGGCTGTTTTTTTAATAATGGGATTGGGAGATGGATTGTGGCTTACACTGTGTCTTCTGGCTTGGATTAAATACAAATTCTAAATGTTCCTGAACACACTGAGAAACACAAAGGTAGGCTATCTCTCCCAACCTAGGAATCATATCAACTTAACTGAGAATAGGATATCTTAGAAAAGATTAAGCCTTCACATATACACATATATGTCTGTGTGTGTGTGTGCATTTGTGTATTTATTCGCTTATTTTTATTCATATATGCATAGGGAATACATAATTTTATTGTTTATTCCATTTTCCTTCCAAAGTAAAATTTTCTTCATTAAGGTTGTTTAAAAACGCAGCTGCTAAATTGTTCAACCAGCTAGGCTTCCAGAAGGTCAAAGAGACCTAGAACTATTGGATTAACATAGAAGTAAGAATCAGGATATGAATTACAGAAATCCAGTCAAAAAAACTAGAAAGCCAGTTTCTTACATAAAAAGATAAAGGAAGAAAACCTATCTCCCTGAAGATGCATTCACAGCACTAAAGGACTTCAGTAACATACATCTCATTAAATCATGACAGTGACATTGACTGTGACAGAGATGGCAGATGGAATGTGAACACTGACTGCAACCCATGAATAACTGAAACAAACCACCTTTCACATACGTCCAGCACAGAATAGACCTTATAGACATAACTCTATTTCTAGAGTATCTGTGACATACTGTAAAAACAACTGTAAATAGGTTTGGGGGGACATCTAGTGTTTCTAAAAAATTGCATTCAGTTTCTTTTTTATCACAGAAAAATAATAAAGAAAAAGGTGCTGTTCAATTAAATTCTATACACTACTTTAAAATCATTAATGACATAGATATTTCATAGATTACAAGTTTATAAACCTGGCAGTTTTTACTTTGTCTATCTGTCTCAAAAACTGACATACATGAGTCACTCTTCTGACTACCATAGGCATAACTGAATTAAAAATGGCAAAATGAGCATTTTAATCTGATATATATTTAAATATTTTTGATATGACACGACTTTTTTTAAAACCATCATTCATATGTTTAGCATTTCTAAAATGTTAATATAAAACTCAAATCTTCAAAAATTCAAATCTTCATATAAATCTTTACTACAGAATTCAGTACATATAGAGCTCTAATTAAACCTCATACTTGCTGAAATTCCATTCAATCAATACTTTTCAATCAATCAAGCTAATCCATAGATTAGGATCAAAAACAATTCCAGTAAAAAAAAAGAAACTGTTAGATCTGTCAAAAAAAGGAGCCTTTAATCCACAGTAAATGCACCATGGCTTCTGTAATACTGTCCTCTACTAAGAACAGTATTGGGGTAATGACTGATTTTAAAATGCAATTACTTACAAACAAGAGCTACTACATTCCAGCCAAAATAGTCCAGATCTTTAATCAGTGAGAAGACTGAGAAGACTGAGAAGCTTAGTACTGTTCAGTATCATTTGGAAAACAAGGTTTCCAGTTTAGGATATTTTTTGCATGAGATAAGAATACCTAAAAGGAAATCCATTCAAGATTAACAGAAGTGTCCACACAAATGGAACTGATGAAAAAAGTGATAGCATTATTCAGAGTATTCATTCCTTCCATCTGCCTCAGGAAAATTAGATTTTAAGTTTTTGATTTTTTTTTTTAACATTAGAAAAATCAAAGTTGTATTACCAGGTATTAAAGGTAATCTGAAAAAAGAAAGAAAAAAAAAGAGTGTCTTCATATTACTCCATAAAGTAGAAGGATGCCAAAAGCATCCCCCTCTATTTGCTGCAACCCCAGAGAGAATTTCACATTCTCAGCCCTTGACTGAAGTTGTGATATCCTTGAAGAGAGCTCTTCTCTCAAGTGCTTTTCCTTATTTTAGAAAGAAAACAGACTCTAGCCAGACATTTCAAAGGAGTTTAAGTAAACACCAGTTGCACTCAGAAAGGATTCATTTCTCAATGGAAACCACAGTCTCCATTGTCAACAGGCTCCTTCAAGATAGAGAATCCCATTACTACTATTACAAATAATTTAAAAAGGAGGTCTAGTCCTCTTCTATAGGTCACAATAAACAACAACTGATAAGACATTAATTCAGTTAAATTAAGTAGTTTCTTACTAAAAAAACCTTCCAAAAAGAGCATAATTTTCACTGACAAATAGTAACTGTCCAAAATATTCAACCTCTACAATCTAAAATATGTTCAGTTAGTAGCTACTTGTCTTTACTTTCTTTGATACATAGGGAGGAATAACTGGTATATATCACATAAACATCCTCTTCTGCAGAGCACTGGTAAAGTTAGCTCATTTCAGTTCTACACTACACTTACAGAACAATATTGAGGCTATTTATTAACTTATTTAAGGCTGTGCAGGTTCAGTGTGCACTATCGAATATTATAAATATAGACCAAGAGAAAACACTGTCTCTAATAAAGGCCAAGGTTTAATCTTTCCAGGTTTTATTTTGGAACTACAAAAACAGCAACACAAAGATGATTAAAAAACAAAAAAAAAACACTAAAGGTAACAAAACAAGAAACAAAGACAAAATGAGGGTCACAAGAATATTTAAGGACAATACCTGTTGTATTAATCATACTTTTTGGTGTAGCTCCTGTTGCAGCAAATATATTAGGTGTACTACCCGGTGGCAGTCCGCTCCCAGCTGTGGCAGCTCCAACGGTGGTAACAGCCAGACTACCTGGAGGGGGTTTCTTTACTGGTACAACCACACTCCTGAGGAAGAAGAAACAGCAGATTACTAAAATTGCACCACAGAGCCAGGAAGAGTTTTTGATTGTTTAGGCTGTTGTATGATGGCATTGCTGAGAAATACATAATACTGTAAATTTGCTTAACCTTTCTGAAATAGGGTAAAACTCTGTTAACAGGCCCTAAAACCACACTGCTATCCTTATTCTGCAGCTTCATGTAATTCTGAGGAACCTGATTTGTCTTTCAGCGCCCACAAAATGGAAAGACTCCACCACTTCAGTATGTTGAGAACACGGCTATCAACAGTGTAACACTGTAATGTGTTCTAGATTTGCAAAGATAAGATTAGCTGTCAGAAATTATGCCAGCAGACTAGAAGTCTATATGTATGCAGTCATAAAGACTGTGAATCTGTTGATCCTAATGAAGTTACCTAGGATAAAAATTTTTTTACATTTCATCTGCACATTTGAATATAGTAGGCTATTCCTCAGTACCATGAACATACCAGTCTTTCAAACAGACATGACTAAAACACAATTTTAGATTCAGCCTTCTTTCATCCTGATCTAAATCAATAGCACAATGTACATTGAACAGCACAAATGTAACGCAATAAATACTTTCTTTCACAGTATTGATATTGCTAAGGTTTTAAAAGCATGTTGAGAATTGGAAGCTTTTAAGAAGAGAACAGGGCTTTCATACAAAAAGTGACACAATAGCAAATGTAAGTGGACAACATTGCACTCAAACAGACACTTTTTAACATAATCTTAAATCACACTTGGGGATTTTTAAGTGTGAAACCTTGCTCTTTGGAGAAAATAGTTTTTCAACACTGGGCAGTTCTCATAGTGAAAGCAATTATATTTAAATTTTTCTTTTTAATATTTCCATTTATCTATAAAACCCTCTTCTCCTTAAAAATCTGCTTCAGTGGCAAACCTGAGTGAAAAACAAACCTGAAGCAAATCATATTTGTATCATACTGAACAATATCTTTTCATAATTATGTACGTTTTCTATTTAAGCAGACACACTCTTTAAAATTAATCATTGTGATAGAAAAAGAGCAAGAAAGGGCAATTATTTAGGGTGATGAGGCCACATTTTGCTCAAGAACTTCCTTCAGTAACTATTTTGTTACACATTTGTGTAAATATGATGGCATATAATGAATCATAGGGTGTGGCACAATGTTCCTATATGTTTAAATCCTCTATCTCCCTGGATTTTAAAGACTGGTGGTGACAGTGTATAAAGCAATCCATAAGTATTTTTTTTCCCTCACTCTCTTTAGAGGTCTGACAGTTGAAGTTTTACCCCTACCGTGAAGCTTGTACTGTTAGAGAGGTAAGTCTAGGCACTCAATGAGTCTCAGTTCATTTACATTAGGAGGAGATGAGTTTGAACAATGCAATAGCTATTGATTAAGACAAGTGACCCTGAAATAATTGCTTTTGTCTGTAGTTAATAATCTTACGATCATTGCTCATATGAAGTGTTTACATAGCAGCAGCTACAGCTGAACAAAGCTGGGTCTACAGGGGTTAGATTAATTTGCTCCATAACACCATGAAATTTCCTAAAATTAGCCCCAATCTACGTACGGAGATCTCTATTTCAATTAATACTTCAATCAAATATTTCAATTTGGGTTATAATACTGGATAAGTACTCAAATACAGAGTCCTTGTAGAGTCATAGAAACACGAGAAGAAATCTGGACTTGTTTCTTAAGGGGGAGTGTTTCCTGATTATATTAATTTCAAAAGGAAACTACTGTCATTACCCACCACCTGTGTAGAGAATTGCAACAGAAAGGGTGAATGAAGAATGAATAGGAATATTTGTATGCTGGGGCACAAGAAGGAAAGACGGGAGGAAAAGTGTGCCTATTCTAATGGCACATGGATTAACAAGTTGTCAAGGCCACAGGCAAATGCATAGCTTCACAAAATAATCTAACCTTGCAGACAAAACCTGTGAAGATGACTCAAAGGAGCTTGGGAAGGACAGAGAGACTGTTGGCAGGTCCATAAAGGTAAAAAAAAAGCATATCCAGAATCTGGAAAGAGTGGCCAACACATGAAGAACCCAGGAAATGTGAGGAAGACTTGACAGCTGTCATCCCATGCTCTCCATGCCATTGGAGCAGATCCTGGACCTCTTATGTGTATGCAAGCAAGAAGGATGCCTGACTGCTAAACAGTCTCCTTAGACACACACTCACTCCAGTGTTTGAAATTGTAAGACAGTGTGAGTGAAAGACATATATTTTGGTTTGGGTTTTATTTTAAGAAAAACAGTTCTTCCCTCATATAATTTCTGGTATTAGTATATGCTAAATTGCCAATACAACCGGTGCAGAAGTATTTCCTATTTTCCTGCTACTTTCCTAAAGAAGAAGCTAAATTCAAGTCTTGCTCCTTATATTCAAACAGTTCAGTGGTTTTTCAGAGTGTCCAAAAGATAACCTAACTTTCTAGAGCAAAGACCACATATATCAGCTTTACTTCTCAGATATAATAGAATTAGTTTGATTTGGAAGGGACACTTAAGAGTCATCTAGTCCAACCCCCAAATGTACCAACCTGCTATAAATGTAAAGAATCTTTTCTTTTGAGCGTAGCTTAGGACATAAATACAGCTCCTATAGCAAGAAGGACAATCCTACCCATATTCCACAGATAAAATGTCCTACACATGGTTGGCATTATTTTGTATGTCTAAATCACCACATTAAGATAGGCCAGGTGCTATTTAAAATCAAATTATCGAGAAATATCATGAGATATCTCTCTACCATAAGAATAGGGAAAAGCAGTGAGACGACATCATCCCAGACTGAAAGAAAAAGCAGCTTTCTGACATGTCATACACAGCGACCTTGTCAAAATGTCTCATTCCTACTGATAAAACAAAATACAGTGAGTGAATACAGAATGATATCCAGGCGAAGCAGACAGAAAAACTGTATGAACAATACAACAGAGTGGTCAAAATTGTGCAAAACAGTAAGAGGGACAGCAGAACAAGAAAGGTGAAAGAGAATGACTGCCCTTCAAGTAAAGGAAGTCTTCTTTTAAACAATCTAACCACTCCATCAGCACATACAGTGAAAACAGGCAAATAAAAACAAATCAGGCTTATGTAATAAGTATTATACTTGAGCATAATATGATTCGAGGAATGAATTTTCTGTGACAGATGCCTTACATGTATCTGTCAGGCATTCAGGTTTTCCTTTCATGAAGGAACAGAAATCTACAGACTAGAAGAAAAGGTTATATACACTTCCGTATTTCATTTTAGGCCTTGTTTGTACAACATATTTCAGACTTCCTAAACGTTCCAAACTGGCCCACAGTTGTCTGAATCATGTCATCATGGTCTCAAATGATCCCAAATGATTTAGTCAGCAAAAATTTAGTAGTAATTGTCTGTGTTAACTGATTTTTTTTCTGTGTTCATTGGGTGGTTTACAATTCTAAATATAACTCCTAATCACTGTTCTGTTACTCTGTGAGTGTCCTTTACCAGTTTTAAACCTGAGCCTGAAGTCATCGTAATTCATATCATGCTTAAGATGAGCGTTGTTGATTCAACCCACATACCACTTATGCATTGCTGGCTCATTAAATAACCTCAGCAAATAGCTACAGGATTCTTTTGGGGTTTAGAAATTTGCATGAAATAACTAGATAGAAAATAATACCATTAATGTGTTGAACTGCAAAAAGAGAAAATGGAAATTAACAAAAACCTACCACGTTCTCAATTTGACTTTACTTAAATTTTCAGCTACACAGTGCTGGTGACAGACAAATCAGGTTATACAGCTCTGTATTCTCTCTCTTTCTTTGCGATTCACATTCTGTATCTCTTCTCCATTTTAAAATTTAAAGGCTTTCCAACTTAATCACTGTGGTCAACATAAAGGTCAGAGATAAGCCTTCAATACTGGATGTCTTGAGCTACCTATCTGAGCAGCAGCAATTAAATTAGAATCACTTTACTCTCTTGTGGGATATGTGAAATCTCTTAAGGCTGAATTAATATTCTTGCTCCTCCTCTCATCCCCCACAGCAGCAGAAAGCATGAGGATTTTTCAAGTGTTCTTCAAAAAGCAGCACAGACTTCAGGCAAGTTTTTCATAGAATTGCTCTCTGTCAAACAGCAACTTCAGAGGTTTCAGAAGAAATCACATTAGAAAGTGGGTGGCAATTTGTCTGCTATATTACATGTTACTTTGTTCCTACAGCTAAATTAACTTAATCTCTGAAAAGAAAGCTTAAGATTTCTTCTCTGAAAGTTTTTTATACTGGTCGTATCTCTGTACATATCTAGTCCTTTATGAAACATTTATACTGTTGTTTACCCCATTCCTTCTGATTTTAACCCCAGACTCTGACCTGAGCTGTAATGTTACTATGTACTAAAACCACATTCTGAATCCTACTTTAAACAACCTTTTATTAGGCTGACTGCATTAAGATAAGATACATCTGATACCAAGGAGGAAAGGTATAACTCAGAGTAAACAGCCAAGGACAAGAAAAACTGCATTAAAAATTGTGAGGTATGCACATGAGTTTTAGAAGAGATATGGAAGACTCACAGGAGGATATAACCTTTGGGACTTGTGCAAATGAAATATTAGTGCCGAATGTCCATGTATTATGGATTCTTTCAATCATTGGACACCACACATGCACCAAAATCTCCACATCTTAAAGTACACGAAATGATCTTAATCTACTAAATGTAAATTGCTTGTTTGTAACTAGAAGAAAGAGAATCATCTCAGGTGCAGTTTTAGGACAAGGAGATGAAGATCATTGATCCTCGCTCTTGGATCAAGCAGAGGAGTTAAGTACTTATTCACATAGAAATTCCATCCTTTGCATTCAGGATAAATTAGCAGAAGCACATAAAATCATGTAAAATAGTGACAAGAAACAAAGCAAACTTTAAAAGATAAAAAAGCTAACTATCAAGAAAGATTAATGGTCTTGGCTAAACAGAGAAATGGGAAATACTGGAAGTTTATTAAGTTTGAAGAAAGTGAATAGAAACTAAGTGAAAATTTGATGTATTAAATGTCAGGAACATCATCAAATATAGAAAAGAAACCCGAAGAGGCAAACAATATGAGGTATAAATGAGTATGGGTGAGGAACCTAATCCTGTATATATGTTGAAAGAAAAAAAAAAAAGTAAGGCTAAAAAGCTGCAGTCAGACCTGTAAAAGGAGGCATATAGGGGTAAACAGAAAGAAAAAAATCCAGTACAATTTTCATCTATTTAGCCAGTGAAGTATATTAGAGAGTAGGGAGATGCTGGTTTCTTCTCATCAGCTTCAGGCCAGATATACCTACAGTTCCATGTATATGAATACGAAAAGACTCAAACAGGTGATAAGAACAGTTTTGAAAGAGCTACCTGTGTATAGATTGCTAAATGCTAGATGTGGGGAATATGATTACAGATTGATGAAAATAAATTGAGGGTTAATACAGCCAATTTTGGTTGACTTGAACCTATTCATAAATTTAGGATGATTTTTTTTCTAAACAAATAGCTGAGGTGGCTATGAGCGTTCCCTTTGTCTTCCACTGTATTTACTGAAGGAGTGACTAAGGCACTCTATAGGAATACAGACAATGCAACTGCCGCTCTCTTCTCTGTCTAACAGGATCTGAAACCATACCTTGTTCTCTGGAGTGTATTTTTACTGCTACCTTAGAAAAATATATTTTAGAGAGAGAAGCCCACAAGTATTTTCTTTGGACCAGTCCCCACTGCAGAAAGATAATGAAAATTACCTTGAGTGAACCGGAACCAGATGAGTCCTTTAACTCCCACACCACTTACTAGGTTTTCCATTCATGTGTTCACACAGTACTGTGATACCCAAAGTAATGGGGAATGCAGTGCCTAAGAACAGACAATGCCCGTACCTCTCCCTTCTTGATTCATGCGAAAGGTGCTCTATTTTTCCTCAACTATTTGTAATTAACTTAAAAAATCATTTTTTTGGGAGAAGATTAAAATGTATTTATCCATAACTAATTTTTAATAAGTTTTCAGCAAAACCAAATCTATTTTTCAGCAACCATCTTTTGGAGAATTAATGACTCTAACAGGAATATGACCTCCTGTTTAAATGACTTAGTATACCAATGTATACCAGTGATCTCCCAAAGGTGGGAAATCATACAACAGATAAATATTGAACCTCTCTATTTTAACCTTCAGTGCCTCTTCTCTCACAGTTCTTGTCTTTGCCCATTCTGTCAGTTATTATAAAAGCAAAAAAAAAAGGAAAAAAGAACACACCACTGTTGTATTCTAGCAAAGCACATAAACTCTCTGAGTAGTCCTTTTAAATATAGCATACATACATAACATTAAACACATTTTTGAAGACCACCAGTCTCTGTTTTAATGGGAAGGACATGTATGAGACCTGACTGGATTTCACAAGTTGTCCACCTTTTCTACCACCTTTAAAACTGGCCACAAGAT
>VZRQ01001603.1:517518-548057 GCA_013397975.1 Machaerirhynchus nigripectus
AAAAGAAAAAAAATTTCTAGCTTCTCAAGGACTATCTTCAGATTTACGTGAAAAATACATTTCTCTAACCTAGATTTGCTTATAAATATGGAATCACAGTGCTTATTTTATAAAACCTGAAACAAATAGAACCTGACAAAACAATACACTCCATTGCTCATGGTTCTCCCCAGGGACAAAAAGATGACCAACAGCCACACTGCTCAGTGAACTTGCATAAACTATAGCAACACAAGATCCTACAGAAATACACTTTACAGGCATGGTGTTAGATTTAAAAAAACCCCCATTTTATCTTATTTAACTGTTATATTAGAAAACCCAATTTCATTTACATAAGCAAGTATGGAAAGACAATCATTCCGTAACTTTTTTTTCAGTTTTTCAATCATCCTTGGGATACTATAGGAAACAAAATGTTCAGACATCACAACTCGGTAAAATTCATATTGTTTTCTCAATTAATACTTTAATTCATTTTACTATTATATCAATGTAGCGTTTTCCCCCTATTCTTTGCTTCATCCCCCATGAAAAGTTAAAGGGTCAGGATCTGAATCTGCTCCACCTTTGTAATTTAAAAAAATAACACCATCACCACCCGTATTTGCCTCCTAAGATTGTCACAATGGTCTAGTAAGTACTCTGGCAATATGAAAAATCTGTACAGAGGAATATTTGCTTGAACAGTAGGCATTATTCTACAGTGCAGCTATGAGATACAACTGCCTAGCTGAGGATCTGTGGGCTAAGAACTTCAGTATTTTTTATCAAGATGCCCACAGTTCAAAAACATTTTTTTAGTTGGAGAAAAGAATATAACATTTCTTAATCTGCTGGACCTGCCTGAACCTGTTAATTTTTTCCTTCTTAGTTGCTGGTTATATTAAAAATCATGATCTACCTCAGTCACCAAAATCACACAGCTGGATCATTTATTTAAGGGAAACAAAAATGATGTAAAAGTGGATTTTTTTGCCTAAACTTCACCCATTAGGACTTTTTTTTTTTTTTCTGAAGAAGTGAACAATTCCAAAGGTTGACATGTACAACGTATGCTACCAAGATACAAACAGAATGGTGCACTTTGTACAGGAAATAATGAAATTTAGTCAGCAGGGTAACAGGTCAGCGAAGAAACAAACCACTAAACTCACTAGCTCCTAAACTTATTAAGTATTAAATATCTATCAAAATCCATAAGCTCTAGACATGAGGCACCTCTTAAATAATTCCATAATTCTGCATTATCAACTACTACTAATGATGTTCAAAAGGTACAAGAAGTCACATTGTTGCAAGAACAATTAAATGGAGGTGCTCATATTAAATACAGGTTATAGCCAACCTGCTGCAGGCCCTTAGAGTTTTTAATGCTTTCTTATAGAGCTATAATTTAGAAGTGCACAGTAAAATTCATGTCTTCAATCACCTTGATGTCAAGCTCCCTCTAACAGTGACAAAGATATCTCATGAGGTGATATGCTCCTTTTTAATTTAGCTGTCTGGCATTTTGTGAGTCAACCACAGCCCTCTGAATGAAGTATTTTTCTTATTAACCCAGGCAGGAATTTAGATTAAGTTACTTTTTTGGTGATTACACTTAAGGTGTTATTATTTCTACTTGTAGCATGATTTTTTAGACTGGCTAATGTACAAGAATGCATTCTGGAATATGGTGGTTCCTCACAGAGGATAAGGAAAAAATCCTAACTATATAGGAAGAAAAATATTTTTCACTTCACATTGATATCAATCTAAAATCAAAATATGCACATTGGTGAACAACAACAAAAAAATCATCTTAATGAAAAAGTTGCTAAATGAGCTTTCTCTAGAATGGTCTTAAGACGTAAAATATTATTCAAAAGGGATATATTCATTGCTTCTCACCTGTATTTCACTTTTCCTATCTTGATAAAATCATCTTTCTTATAGCAGACACTATCTAAATGTTAACTGAATTATTTCAGAAAAGTAGCCTCAGTACTTATATATAGAGAGACAAAAAGATACCAGATTTTATTATGGACTTCATAATGGAAAAGGACTTCATTTATATTCTAAAATTCTGACATATCCTCTTGCACTTTTACTGTTTACTTTATGTTGAAAACATTGCGGATTGTTTTTCTTCAGACTTAATGAAAATATTTATGATATTTTTGCAGGTCTTCTGTAAATGCAGATTTCTTTTCCTCATAAATCACAATGTAATTATTTTCTGCCGTAATTTTTTTTATTTCCTTCAGTTTTTTATTTCCTGTACCTGCCTGATAAACTAATATACTTTTAAATTTTCAAGACATGTCTTAAATTATCTTTAAGTCACAATTCCATTTTTAACCTTTTAAAAACATTTTTATGAAGAAACTCAAAGGATGGAAAATACAACCACATCAACACTCACAAGAGTTAGGTCTGAATTCACAATGGATGGGGCTACACTTCTGGAAGGATGCTGACAATTGTGCAACAGCACAATTTCTATGTTCAGGATAACTGAGAGGGACTGGACATTTAAGGTAAGTATATTAATTAGAAACTAGGAAGATACAGCCTAAGAAAAGAAACAAAGGACTGTTATGGAAATGTTCATGAGTTTAGTTTTAAGCAGTTAACGTCTGAGCTTTAACAACTTCTGTTGTTTAAAGACCTAAAAGGAAACTGGTTTCTACCATGAACAAGCAAACAATTTGCCATGGTCAAAGCATTTCAGTACCAGGAAAGAGTTCAGTGATGGATCCAATTAAGATTTGAGCCTTTGAAAGAATATTCAACTGAATTTCTGCACAATCTGTTCTATATCAGCAGATATTACCTCTCCTACTTCTCACTAAAATGCAGTTTTAAAGAAAAAAAAAGATTTTATTGGAAATATATTTCTTTGCAACAGGCTTGTTTTCCAAGTACTTCATAGAGTTTTTATTCACTGCTAACAGAGAGAAACAAGGTGAATTACTTTTGTCTATACTACATAGTCTGTTGGTAATGCAAAAAAGGAGACGCATTGCAGTTGTTTTTAACATAGTCTAATACAAACTAACAGTAGAATAACCTTTTTGAAAAAGTAAAACCCCTTCAAACTTCTGAATTACATCAATATAAAATAATGAGTCTAACCATATACCTGTCAAATGAGTGAAACTGCATGGGAAGAATAGCCTGAGCTTCTCTCTTCAGTGCAGGATCTGGGTAAGGGATCGGATCCGGGCCACATTCTGCAATTTCAACAGGGGCTGCCACAAGACTTTTCAGTATTTCTTTGACATTGATGCCTTTACTTTGGCTGATACTGGATATTGATGATGCAGGTTTCAGAATTTCACTAGGACTTTCTGTTAAGCTCTCCTGAGATTTCTTCACTTCCGAAGACAAAGTAGACAACAGCTCACTCATAGCATCAGGACCTGTGCTGGTTTCTAAGTCTGTCCCATTCAAAATACTGGGCATCTGTTCATCTCCAATTCCAGAATCTGTATGAGGAATAGAACTTTCCAGCTGAATATCTTCAACCGGTGTTGGTGTTTCTTTATCTTTGATATTTTCTGGAAATACAGTCGGTGTCTCTGCAGCGAAATAGAGATTATGAACAAAATTTAGTTTGATATTTTCCCCTAAAAATATGATCATAAGGTTTTATACAACAGAAACGTGTTAGAAAGACCACAAATCATGGTATTTTAAACCTTAAAAACTCATTTTATATACAAACACTTTACCTTAACAGCTGTTTGGCATATAGACAGACTTGGAAGAGGGAGCCCAAAATCGCATTATGCAAACTCAGTGACATTTAGAAATTACAGCCCATTACTCACACAGTAATCAAACAGCAAAACACTGCCAGCAAAAACTACATTAAAAATTATAACCTATCACCTGCAGAACTGTATGATCCTTGAGCCTACTAGAAGAGAAAATTGCAATCACTTATGCTTTTGGATTGCTGTGAAATTTAGTCGTTTGTATTGCTGCCATCAAATATTAAGCTTCCATTCAAAGGCAAACTGCTAAACCTTTGTTTGCTTTGCATTTTGTTTCAAATGTGCATTACACACATTTCTACACACGTATTATTGCACTGATTTATTTATACATGAATGAAAAAAAATTGTTGTTATTGACTTTTTAGATATATCTTCTTTTCCCACAAAAGGCAAAATTTTGTAATTCAGGAAAAATTCATGAACAAAATAAATACAGCTTTATAGAGATAGGCAAGTGAAATCTGTTGAGTTTGGAACATTTCCAGATTGAAAAGGATTCTATAACATCTTGTAACCGAGAAGATTATACCTCTATTAATTACTCTAGTGAAACAGACACAAAAAATTCATTAAATAAGAATAATTTGCTACGCTTAGACAAAAGTTAGCTAGAGTTGTGAGTAACATATATTCATACACTTGATTAGAGCAAAACAAACTGTGGCTATTTTTAATGACAAAATAATTTTTTAGTTTATTTTAAAATCAAATTATTTTCATTAGATTACTTGTCTTGATTACAAAATTCAGCTATGTATGAAATAAGAACACTTTTTTAATGACTTTGATATAGTGGTTTAGATATTATGGGAAATATTTTACAATGTATTTAGATGAAGCTCTGATACCAAAAAAAATTGCTTCAGCAATGTAATTTTAATAACAATCTTATAACTCACTAATGATTTTTGGTACAGTCAGGTATAAAATATCTATTTAGCATGTGGACATAAGTGTGGGTACATGCATACACACACAAAAAAAAAATCTATAAGAGATTATTTATGTGTTTGAACTAATGGTTATGTAAACCTCTGCATATGTACAAGTATTAAGAAAGAACAGACGAGGCTTTTAAAAAGATGAAGCAGAATCACCCATTATAAAGGAGCATTGTTTTCTTCTTTTAACAGCCATAAACACTGAAGCCACTTCCTCCTCCTTTTTCTCTTAAGTGCCTTAAACATATCTTATCAAATAGATATGAGCTCTTCTTTGTGAAGCAGGAAGTAGAAACTGGATTTATGAGCTGCATCAAATGCATTTAGCATCTGCCAGGTCAGGAAGCAAAAAGATCCGTATCTACTTAGTACTGCCTATATTTGGCACAGAAAGACATCTGATCCACAGAATGATCCTAATGAATTTTCTGCTTGTCTCTTTAAACTCCATCCATGCAAAGACAACACTTCTCAACTGAAGGGAAGATTAGGACTGGACAGCCAGTAAAGCAGGTTTTTGCCCATGAAATGTATGGTGAATAAAATGGCATAAGGCTCCATTATCATGCAAATGAAATGAGGGCACCAAAAAAGACAGTGGTCCACTACATGGTGAAGTTAGGTTACATCCAACCTCAATTTTCTTAAAGGTCAACAATGCTGAACAGAAAACTAAAGACAGAAAACCTGATAGAAATACACTTGTGGAAAGTCAGCTACCTTGAATAAACCAGAAGAAAGATTTTGACTCATTAAAATCATAGTAATGAACTGACTCCAGGTCAATTTTGAAAGAGACATCCCTAATATTACTTGTCTAGTAGCAGGCACTTTTGCCAAACAGATGACTGGATATAGCAACACATCAGTGGAGAAAACCATACAAAGTTTCTCTTTTTAAGAGATAGGAAAAAAAATTATCTGGACAACTCTAAACCTTCAACAGAAATCAAGATTTCAGGATATATTTTGGAGTAAAGAATAGCAATGGAATGCACTGAGATTAATAAATGGCTTTGTTTAAAGGGTTTTTTAAATACTTATTGTTCAGAGAAAACAAGGGTCAATATAATAAATTCAGTAAAGCTGGGGTTATCACAACAGATTGTAATTTAGTCATGAGACCCTGGAAATTAACAGAATGTGGCAAAAGAAACTAGCTAAGAAAGAGCCATCAGTTACTTTCAAAAGAAAAGAAAAACCCATCAGAGTGAGAGAAACTACCATGGGAGTTATTTTGTTCAAATTTTTAATAAAGATTTTGGGTAAAAACACTGGTGAAATTTGCTGATGACAAAATTATGAGGTCAGAGATACAACTGATGGTCAGAGAAGGATAAATACAAGGGCATTATGGCAGAACTGCAAATTACATTTAATAGTGAAAAGCTTTGTATCTGGTGAAGATCACAGAGCTTCCCATAATAACTGGAGTTCTTTTTCTGTAAATTACTGAAGAGAAGGACTTGGATACATCAATTACTGAGTAACCATTTAGTTATCATAAAATACTGTCATGGAAAAAGCAAATGTGGCTCCAAACTTTTTTGAATAAATATTTCCTGCAACAGCTAAGCTTTAACAGCATTAGAGAAGACTTCGGAAGGATTCATTACAGAATACTGTGTACACTTGCATATTTGAGAAATGTGGAAGTGCCACTATGGAGACACATAGTGATCTACTGCTGCAGAAAAAGTTTGGCTGACACAATCTGGCCAAACTAATACTGAGAAGTTATACAACAGCTATCACAAGCTTTAAATGAAAACTCAANATCTAAATGGCAGGGTTGTCATGAGAAAAACAGTGCAAACTCACCAGGAATAAATTTTAGTTTGGAAAGTGACACTCATCAATATATAATTAAGGTTATGAAAAAGCTTTCCAATCAGTGTAGCAAGTTAAAAAAATAGAACCAATTTTGAGATGCTATAAATGGCACTGTACTTAATTACTCAGCAGGTGACTTGCAAACCTTTGTTCCCAAATGAGAATAAAATGCTGAGAGGCCTGCATCAATTGACGCTATAAATGGAAGTTAAATTATATTTGTGGACATAGAATTTCAATATGACATGCTATAAAGTACACAACACTAATTGAAAGGATTTAGGGTAAAAATATCAAAGGGAGTTATTCTATGTTCAGGCAAGTGTATGGATACTTGATTTCCACAAAAATCAGATTTGTATCTTTACTTTACTTGCTGCATCTCCAACACCTAAATGCATATGCTGCACTAAGCCAATTCAGCTCAGACTGATTTATCACTGTGAATAACAATACCTAAAAACTACTAAATCAAATGCATTAACTCTCATTTTTAAAACATCAATATAAATGAATAAGGGTTTAAAAGGTCCAATTTACATCTTGTGAATTTAAAAAAAATAAATTCAGAACTGATAAAACTTCTTAACTGCCTTTCAAAAAAGAAACCTAGCAAATTAGGATATGTGAAATCCACATAAATATGGCTGAAAAGATGTATTTTAAGATCTTCTTGATCAGCATTTTTATTACTAATACTATTTTAGGGAAATGGTAAACTTCTTAGCATAGGTCACAAAACCTGGCCAGTTTTAGTTATAAAACTGCATATCCATAAGTTCTGTACTATATTCTTTTATACTGTGTCCTAGCACTTCTACTGCCTTCGGAAGCAGAAAAAAATACTGCTCCATGAAGTGACTTAGAAAAATCTTAAACCAGAAACGTTTATTCTTTTACAAAAATCCTAAATACTTAAAGCAACTTAGCCAAATGACAAACATGAACAGAAGCAAAGCCACAACTGATTGCATCTGTCTACATTTTAACACTGTGAAAGAAAGCCTCTAAATTTTCAGCAAACCTCATCAGTTTTCTACAGCACAAGGCCATGTCAGTAGACAAAGCAGAATCATTACTAGATCTAGTGATCTTAACCCTGTCAGAAACAGGCAGTTGGAAGCCAGATGCCTCCTTCGTACTGTTTTTCATTGTAACTAATGAGTTCATCTACTACATTATGGGAAAAATATGGGCCTAAGTTAACTAAATGACATATTGTATATCTGGTGACTTCATCTGTCACGCTCCTTCCCTAAAATATCTTGTTTGCTTGTGATTTATGAAGTGTATTGTAATTGTTTTAACCTACTGAGTTACCTAAATAGCTCTTGCACTGCTTCCATATGCCTAAAAAATACAACCCACACTCCCACTGTTTATTAACCTAATAATGAGATGTTTCATATGTAAGGTAAATACACACAATTTTTTCATTATAAAAAAGGATGATAAAAATCATATCTTAAATATTTATTTACTTTCAAAAGATGGAAACATTATGTGTATATTCCTGTGATCTTTTTGTCTTTTTTCATTTTGTTAAACCTCCCTATTAGGTAAAAATGTGCTGAAATTTGTCAAAAGTAAGATGAATGAAAACTTTATTTTTTAATTGCTTACAATATGGCTGAAAAAATATTGGGACATAATACTATCCCAAATCATTGTCAAATTTCTCCTGTAAACAATAGAGAAACATTTAGCAATGGAAGATTTGGGGCAATCTTGATATAGGATTTGTCACCACCTTTGGCTGCATGTGCAATGAAAAATTTACGAGTTGTTTTCTGCACAGCTGTCTTAAAGCACAGGTGATAAACTTACCAGTTGTCTTTTATACACCCCTTTGTAGTTTTCTACAAACTTTCAGAAACAGTACCCTACAAGCTGAAAATGCTTTCATTCCAACTAGGCAGCGATAGTATAGCTTCCTTCATCAGTGGAAGAGTCAACTAATCAATTCTTAAATTCTAGGCTATAAAGAGAGAGTGGAAAAATTCCTCCCCGCAACATCAGTCTACTAATTTTCACTTGTAAGAAGCAGCACAATTAAACTGACATGAGAAACTAAGTATGGGAACAGAATCAAAAGGTAGTAAGGGTCTGATTTAAAAGTACATTGAGAAAAGTAAGCAAGGATGGACTTGCAATAGTCCTTGGAAGCTGAGGCACAACAGTGAGAAGAATCCCACTAAAAGAAGCATTAAGATTCCAAGCTGCTCTGTATCTACTACTCAGGACCTTCTCTTCTGTTGGCATTTTTATTTCTCTGTGAAAATTATAAGTGGACCAGAGTAAAAATTTCCTTTATAGTGATCCTGATCATGGCCCAACCACGTAGAATCTACTCATTTTGGCAGCTTGGCTGGTATTAATCTTCATGTACGTTAATATGCAAATATGGATTAAATGCAAATACGCCTTAATAGGCAAATTAGGTCATGTCCCACTAACAGACTTTATGGAGTCTGTTATTTCTGAGGCAAGGCTACCTGAACAACACTGACAGCAGAACTCATTTGCTGTTCTAAAATACTTTTAAACAAGTTTCTTTGTAAATTGTATTATTAAAATGTGAGGAAAAAGAGCCTGGCTTAGGGCTCACAGTTTTCCATTCTTTCACGATCAGTCTTTTATCCATGAAAACATTTGATAAATGTAGCCTGCATTTAGCCTGCATCTGTTATTTAGCCAACATATTATTCCAGGTTTCTGAAATTCCTTCCAGACCAAACACTGTCCCTTTCCATCCACAAGGACAGCAGTGCAACAATGCAGATTCAGTTGTCTACCAGTGTGCCAGCAGTCGTGCACACGAAGAGGTGGAAGTAGAGCACATGCCAAAGCAGCTTCTGGCTGGGAAGAGGAAAAGCCACAAGTAGGATACCCCACGACTCCAATGTGCATGGCTGAGGGCAGAAGGAACACAGCTGAAAATGAGGGGACTGAGGAAGGTCAGGCAGGAAAGACTCTGGGGTGGGTTGGCAATTGGAATGGTACAGATCTTGGTACAGGAGATTTAAGACAGAGGGTTGGGAATTTTCCTTTTAGACAGAGTGTATTTGTGAGGAGAAAGGGATGTAGCTGTCAACCAGGAAAAGCAGAGAGGCACTGAAATGGGAGTGGAGTAGAGCAGGAGAGACTCAGGGTGGGGAAATCAAGGCTGGGAAGTGATTGAAGGGCACAGTTATCATCAGCCCCTGTTCACAGACGGACACGTGTAAGTGCATGTCTTCTCTTTTTGCTCACCGGAAATTTCTTCTATGTGCTCAAATTCCTCAAAAGTCTTATTTTTTTCTTTCCCTGCAGTCACTAAGGCAGGCACACAGGGCAGTTCTTTCTACCTTGACCATAGACAGGACATTGAAAAAGCCATTTATGACAGACAACCTCGTGATCTGTTTAGGCAATGTCTTTAATCAATGTCTTAACTCTTTACTAATCAAAGGTCTTTCACTCAGTGTTTGATGGATAAGACATCAGTCTGACTGATTACCTGGCTGCCAAACAAAATGTCAGCAGTCCTAAACCAAAGCATTACCGAGATATTAACTAAGAGATACTAAAAAGATACAATAAAAATAAGAAAATGAGAAGTCGTATGAAAGAAATGTTAGCTTTAGAGTATAAAACCAGGTATTCACATTTTGAAACAAAATCCAAATAGAAATTAGGAACAATATGGTAATATGTATTTTTTCCCTAAGTGAATTTCCCTAGTTTTTTCAGTTTATATTTTTATTCATTTATTTTGTATTGTGTAAACTCAACCCACGTAATTAAAAATTAAATTCTTTTAGAGGTACGTATGACAATATCTGTATTTCTGATGCATGCTGGGAAAGATGGTGTTTTTGTAATTAGACATTTCTTAGAAAATAAATTTTTAAAAAAAATCTGTCACATAGGCTACAGCACCCAGCAACAAAAGTTAACAATGAAGCACAGAGTATGTTCCATATAGACAATGAAATTTATATTAAAATGTTTTGGTTTAGGCACTACTTTGAAAATTCAAAAAGTCTTAAAACATCTGTAATTTGTACAAAGAATTGAAAATAAATACTGATGTTACAAAAATCCCTATTACAACTGCTTCATGCATATGTAATGACTGATCAATTAATAATGAAATATTTGTGCAAACATCTCCTATGATGCCTTAAGTAGCTGGTGAAGGGCAATAAATAATAGATTAAGATGTATTCATTACTATCTCATGATCTTCAAATGCATGTCTTTTCAGATGTAGTTGGAATAAGTAGCATGTTTCATCACAAGAGTGGTATGATTATTTTGAGCAGCAGGCAGAAATGAAATAGAACTGGAATTTTATGAAAATCATGATTATCATCCATGCTCCTTATAGCATTCCCCTTTCTTGGGAACATATGTACAACTAGATTTTGAGGAAGATGGAGACATGAGTTTTGTTAGAACTTCCTGGAGGCAAAGAATATTTTGACAGGCAATGGAAATTAGTCCTTTAGTCCACTTTGCATACTAAGGCTACAACCCTTATGCAAAGTAGTTTGAAAATAGTCTGGAAATCTCTATGCTACTACATTAGAAATATAAACAACACTGTAGCAATGTAATTCCCAGACTACTATATACCTAGGAGATCTGAAAAACTGGATACTTTACTTGTCTTCAAAGAAAAAGCTGTTTCTGCAACCTTTTAATATAGTTTGTTCTGTCAAGAAAAAACAAAATCAATAGCTTCCAGTCCCTCTGCACCACATACCTTTAAGAACTCTATTAATTTACAGTGCTTTGGGAAAAACACAGACAGTGATAGCAAGGGAGAGGAAAAGTCAATCAATTTTTGCTAAAAGTTTCTGATAACATACATACTTATTTGCTTCACACAATATATTATAAACTGAATTGCACTGTTGCCTTGCTTTCATTTCTGAAACACTCCTGAATAATGCAAATGGAAACATCAATTTCCAACTGAAAATATCTATCCATTGCTTGGTTAACATTAATTGTGTTCTCAGTAATTAACAGGCTGCCAGCTGAAGTGTAAAAAGAAAAAAAAAGATTCACACTTTTCTACTGCTGGTAATGTGGAAACACTGTTGAAAGAAATAGTCCAATAAACCCTCAAGGTAAGCAAGGATAGCTTCAATAACAACCAGCAGTGAAAAAAACTCATCCCAAGTGATCCTGACCACTAGAGCTAAATCTGCTTGAAATCTGTAGCTGTAATTTGAAGAGGTTACTCAGTTTTATGTGGTAAGGCTGATCAGCTGTTATTAACATAAGATTCCATGCTCCTCTATCTCTCCCTCTTATTCCAATGAAAAGTATTTCTCTCTCAAAATATGTACTGATTACCCTCTGCCTGGTAAAAGGGCTGCTCTCAGTTTTTCTGTGTCTAGTTCCCCACCTTCCAGATATAACACAGATATTTTCATACCAATTTTGGGGAAACATCCTTATCTAACCAAAGAAATCAACAGAGAACAAACCAATACTTTCTCAGCTATTCCAACTTCTACCATTTCAGAAATGAAAATTTCAGCATTTTATGCTAAGTTCATAAGAGTAGTTCTTGCTAACCACTAAATGGCCACTAAAGATGTCTTGACTAATACAGTCATATCTATGAACATATACGTAAAAAATTATAGCTATGGATGGGGATATTACTAAGACACCTCATGTCATTATTGGATTAAGTGCTTGACATGGAAGAATTTGATTCCAACTTTTGTCATAAACCAATGTTTGGGTCTGCAGCTCACTTAAACCATGTCATGGGAGTCAGCATTGATCTGACCGAGACAGAGGTCTACACTGACAAAGCAGGTCAGATGAACTGTACCCTGAATGTGCCCTAACTTCTCTTCACCTATTATTAAGGCAGACTAGCACAAATATTGATTCCCTACTAATATTTTCAAGAAAGTAGAACTCATATATGACTGAAGATTTTGAGACAAAACCCTGAAAATCCAGTACAGAAGTTTTGGTCAATCATTTTTATCCTATTCTCATCTTTACTAAATCTCCATATTTTATTTATTTAATGAACTAATTTTTAATTTAATTAATTCTTTGGTATTGTGAACAGACAGAAGCAAGTCTGCAGCATTTACTTTTGTAGGACTGTGTTTCTCAGACAACCTTCAGATGCAAGAGAAAAGTTCTGATCTGCCATTTCCCTTGAGACTCTGGTAATGAATTACTTCGAAGTGCAATACTATATATGACCTAAATTGAAGAGAGGGAACTTCCTCTTAATTTTGCAAGATCTGCTTCATCTGACTAAACACTGACTAATTTAGAAGTACTGGAGACCCTTCAAAGTTATCAGAAACAAGGAGGAGAAACATAACCATTTTCAACAAACTTATGATAAGAGTTAATCTACAGATACAGGTATATTTTTCTGTCCCCATGGATCAGGTTAGAAGGAAAAATAAATATAGAGGTAAAGAATATTATAAAGAAATAAATATTTTTATTTTTAAAAGGAAATAATGGACACTAGTGTAATAGGTTTTTTTATTCCTGGGTGTGACCATTCTCCTTCAAGCACCATAAGATAACACCTACCTTATGGGCAATATTTGAACAATAGTAAAAGAAACATTATTTTACCATTTACAAACTTTTGTAAGTAAAGGTAGAATATATTTCCCTGAAAAATATATTTTAAAGTCTTATTTCAATACTATCTTTTATCCATACACACTAACACCAATAAAGAAGGCAAAGTTTAATATTTTCTATGAGGAAAATGGAAGAGTTTCATATCAAATAAAATGATGCTAAAATTCTTGTAACCCATACTTGATACCAGCTGCAGTTACTCACAGGAGGCATTTGCCAATTACATACTGTAATGTACCTGAGACAAGTAGGGTCTCACATGGCTTTAAAGAGATTTTAACTAAAGATATTGCCCCATGTAAAGGACAGAAAAAAAAAAGAAGAGCATCACTAAGAACAAAATCATTATCTTAAATACTGGTAATACACCTAATTCTATATTACCCTTTCCCTAATAAGTTACCTGGCCAGATGATTAGATTCTACTAAAAATGGATAAATGGTTTTCTTTTAAGGAGTCAGTCCCTCTTCCTGAATTCACAGAGATCTTTTCTTGTACACTTCTAACAATTAAGACACAAATTGCTTGATGAATAAGGAGGAAATTCTTTATATCCATCTAGTGTCATATGGAATGAATAAAATGTGTCTTCACTTCCATGTAACAATTATTTCTATCAATTTTTTATTAAGTAGGACTTTGCTTTAAAAATGTGTTGCTAATTTTAAAGGCTACATTGAATCATTCAGTATTAAGTAAAAATACCTTTAAATTTAAAATAATATTCAAAAATTACATTTGCTGACAACATCTGAAGGCAAGTCAAGCCACTAAAAAGAAACCAATTGGCCTAGCCATTGGAATGAAAGTTTCTCTTGAAATGACAAAATACGTTTTGACTTCTGGCCTTTTCTGACAGTGTTTGCAATTCTTTTTCCATTTAACTTTTTACTGATATTCAAAACTGAGGAACTGTGTTCACAATATGAGAAGTGGAATTATTCTTCCTCTAATGGGTGAAGCTGTAAAGAGTATGAGACTGCTCTTCAGAGAGTTCTTAAGGACACGATGATATCAACAAATAAAATAACTAACCACAGATAACATTTCCTTTGCTGAATAATTTATTTCTAAAGCCAAACCACTTTTCTTTCTAACCTGCTCACACTTTAATGTAGCTCTATTAAGCTATTTCAAAACCAAAACTATTTTACTTGAAATCAAGGTAAAACAAGTATCGTAGAAAGTAATATTACATTATATAATAATATAACAGTTCTTAAAAAATGTTTTATTATAAACATTTTGGTGCATTTGTAAGCCTGCTGACATTTCTTCTTAACCTTTTTTCCTGCTTTTGATACATATATTTTACACCGGCACTCTCTGTGGATAAGAAGAAATATTTGTTTTTTCCCTGTCTTCGCCACCCATTATATCAAATGTCACGTTTCGTACAAATAGCAACATAACGTCACTTATGTTGCATAGTCTATTTTTATTGTGTTAAATTTAACAAAAAATAAAATGTCTTTAAATAAGTGTGTTTTGAGGCAGTCTAACCAATCACAATTTTCAAGTAAACATGGTTAAAAATAAAATATCCTATGCCTGATACACAGAAACTACTCTAAATGCAAAAAAAAAAAAAACCCAAACCCAAACTAAACCAAACTCTTCACCAAAAAAAAAGAAAAAAAAAGGAAAAAAAAAAAAGAAAAAAAGCAACATCTAATGAAGTTTCAGGGGTCTATTGTGTAGTACCACATAGCACTGCAATCTTCTTCTGAACTAAGAGCAAATGATTCCTTTTTCTATCAATGATGGATTAAATCATACAAATGTAACTATGTCACAACAACAAATATTACAGTTATATTAGGATATTGAGTAATACAAAATATTTTTTTTCTTTGTATGGCAGACAATAGTCTTACAAATCAGAATCACAAGCCCTGGCTTACACAGTTATAAATTAAAGCAATTTATAATATACATGCATGCACACATCAAAGCTTAAGAAATGCCACATTAACATAGTGATAGTCATAGTTGATGTAATAAGTATTTTAACATAATGCTCCCAGAACAGCATATGACAGCATAAGTCACCTTATTACTGAAGCAGGAAGTTAACTATTCTGTTCTTTAGAAACTGGATGCATTCTAAATTGTTTGTGCTTTTTACCCAGTCTTTTTACCCAATGCGATTTTACAAAATTATACCAAAGACATTTTCACCAATTAAATTTTAAAAATTGTTTTACAATCTATGTTCACAGCACAGTGCATGCACATAATTGTGGAAACGTACATGCAAATTTGGCTAAAGTTACATTCGGGTAACCCTCTCTTTTTCAAGAAATGACAAAAAACCCCATATTCCTACCTTACACGGTATCTATTAAAACAAACAAACAAACAAAACAAAACAAATCAGGCCCAAAACATATAATAGTTGCTTTGGTAGAAAAATCAGTTTCCTTCGAGAGAAACACAGCACAGCACATTAACTAACAGGCATAAAATAATTCACATACAATATCAGAGGTTTACATACCATCAGGAAGGCGAGAAAAAAAGCGAGAAAGGAAGGCAAAAGAACAGGAAAAGATACAGGGAAAGGGAATTCTACAAAACTATACTTCATGTGGTATGCAGTATTTTCAAAATAGGCCTGATTTTATTTTGATGGACCTAATATTGTAGCAGAATAACCACAAACCAAAGGCATTTAAATTTTCCTATATCCGTTCCCTTCCCCTGACTGGTTTGGTTCTTTTTGTTGTTGTTTCCTTTTATTTTGTAATAATTAAAGACAATAAATTGTAGTAAAAGTGGGAGAGATATTTTCTAGAAAAATGTAGGTAGGAAGTTAAAGTTTTAAAGGTATCATCAGGTCTGATCTCCATGTAACCTGAGGCGTATACTTATTTATCAACAGTAACATCACATTTAGTTCTTGAAGTGCATTACATTAAATAAGAACACCCAAACAGGTTAGGAGATGATGTTAATATTACCTTTGTAAAATGAGTGGGCAAAGCTCTGCTCAGGAATTAACTTGGCAAGGAATCCATGGTTCAAACTTGGGTGAGGGATAGATGGTATGACCACAACTGTGGAGAAAATCATGGAATCAAATGTGAGCCAGCTAGTATTCATGTGTGGCCTGGTCCACTGTGGATCCATGACAGATATCCTATCTCATTGAAACATGCAAATATGGTATTATCAACAAAAAAAAGGCATTTCTAAAAGAAAAAAAAAAAACAACAAGTTCTGTATCAAGAGATAGGAAACAGCATACCTATTATTTGGGCACTTCAAGAGCAACATTTATGGGGAAAAAGAGACACAGATAGATAGATAGATATATACAAGCAAATAGGCAAGACAGTCATGGATGAAAGTAGCAGTTTCTTAGTTCAGAACCATAACATTTAATCAGGAAGGCAGAAAAGATTATGATTTCTCTTAACTGGCTATGTCCATGCAGTATTTTTAAAATGGGAAGCCTACAAGCACACTGACTTTAGAAAATTATGTAAACATAGCAAATTAAAACATCATGATTAATTGTAAAATAATGACTAAATGTAAATATGATACAAATTGGATGAAAAATTCTATGAAGAATGAAAATTAGCAACTCCATAAATGAAGAAAGCAATTGAAGATTAACACAAGCACAAAAACATACACAAAAAATTTCTTGGACAAATTCAGCTCCTGTTTTCAACTCTTAACACAGAAGGTACAGTTATAATCAATCCAATCAGACTTGAAAAAAAAAATGCTGGACTGAGTGCAAAATACTTGAAACAAAATAGGGTAAAGTTTGCATCCCTCATTTTTAACAGCTTCTGAGAGCTAACAGACTCCCTCCCTTTGGGGCTGAAGAATACATGCCAGTAAAACCACTGCTACTAAAACAAATCACAAACAGTTCAATCAAAGAAGTCAATAGCAATGTTTCCTTTTTATTATATTGTTACCATAGGCTTTTAAATGCAGGCACCAATACAGCAGGACTCCAAGAAAGTACTCAGTCCGTCACTACTACCCTTTCACAAACCTCCTCGCTCAAACATAAGGTGCTCACGTTGGCAAGCAGCTGTGTTCTCTGTTTATTCACTTCATGGTATAAAGATACCTGTTCTTCCTAACACGTAACAGATTCAGGAAGATTTTTGGTGAACTACCTTGTACTTAAAGACTTTAACTCCAGCAGGAAACCTGGTTTTTTTTTAATTATTTTCAAATTAAAGAAAAATAAAGACATTAAAAAAATATACGAATGAAAATTAGTAATACCCTATAAGCAAATATGGAGAATACCTCAAATATGAAATGTATTTTAAAACCCTAAATTATTAATATACAGGAAGAAAGTAGTATATAATTTCCTATTAGGATCTTAAGCTACTCACTAAAAATACTTTGTAGTAAAATAATTACAGTTCTAAAAAAAAAATAAGTAAATCATGTAACATTTGAAGAAAACAAACTTACCTGTACTTGTTGGTGAATTTATTTCTTGTCTGATATTTCTACCTGCCTGGCTCCCAGACCTCGCAGTTTCTCGCTGTGGTTCCAGGATGTCGCGGTACTTGGAGACCATCAGGACAGAGATGAAGTACACTACTGCCAAAGCTAGGAACTGAGCTTGTTTGCTGTCGTCCTGTGCCAGGGAAAAAGAAACACATCTCGAATATTGACTATTTCCACAGAATTTTCATACAAGATCATCACAAGGCTTAACAGGTAATACCTTTCTGAAATGCTGCTTCTGCCAGCATAGCAGCAAATGGATAACATAGAAGGCTGAGTGGATTTTCAGTGGAGTACTACACACAAAAAGCACATATTAAGTACTGAATTTTGGAGGTCATTTGGCAACTACACAAATCTCTAGGTCTGTGGAGTCAATGGACTTTCAAAACAGAGGCCTGACTCTGAGAGTGCTTTAAAGGCTTCCTGGCAGCAAGGGCAACTGTCTTCTGCTGCCCCAAGGATGGGATTGCGAAGTCCCCTGACACAAGGAGGTAAAGGGTACTATTGCTGAGAGGGAAATCTAAGATCACTGATGTTTCTCTAGCTGACACTGGATGCATAAGTGGGCATAACAGCTCCTGGTAACATATAAAAGCACAAAGAATGTACAACTGTTTTTCTTCCAGAAATAAATTCCAGCTTGTACATTCTGATTTCCCCTTCCACAGGACTGCCAGCAGCAATCCTAGGTTTCCAGGACTGATTTAAGTGAAAGCCAGGACTACTATAAGTTTGCTTGTTGTCTTTTCTTCTCATCCCACATAATCTGCTGTTCAAGGGCAACTGCCATCTATGGCTTAGATATTATCCTGATTGAGATTAAGTTGCTTTAGTTCAACTGAAATGTCTTTTACTACTATCATAGTGTAAAACTTAATATGATGGAATTAAGACTCCAGTTTCTATCTACTCCTATAGTGGTTTCATCTTTCCTCAATTCCACAAATATGTACTTTCTCTTACATATCCAGTGCTTGTTTTCCATGTTTTCTGGGTCTTATTTAACCTGGCTGCATGGTTTTGCAGTTCTTAAAATAACTAGAAATTCTCTTATTAATGTCCTTCATAGAAGTTCCAGAAACATGTTTTCTTGTATTCTTTTCTCCATTAGTTAAGAAAAGAAGAGGTGACAGAAGACTGCCACTTTGAACTCAGGTTGGAGAAGTTTAAATGTAACATATGTACTCGCAGGTATACAGTAATAATTCCTATTGTAATACATTCAAAAACAAGCACATTGTGGTGCAGTTTTGTGCTGAAAATCATTGCAGAAAAATCTGAAAAACATTTTTGTATATGTTTACGTTCATAAATATGCTCAGCAGAATTGAGAATTGTGTTTACAAACCAATTTGCTGCATTTCTGTAACATATATACTAACTCTTCCTCCTACCCGGGTTGGACAAATAATTGACACCTTTAGCAATACAATTTTAATCAATATAACTCATAACTGATTTAGCTTGGCTATGATTATTTGGCTAGTATAAGGTTAAGGCGTGTTAAACACAGTTTAATATTAATCTCCAATAGCTTGATCACTATAATTTTTTACAAAGTTACAAAGCCACAAGCAGATGGTTTGCAGAAAATATATGAAGTGTGACAAACGAAGGGTATTTTTAATTCGGGTACAATCAAAATCTCTTTCAAAACATAAATGATGATTTTGCAGAAGAAAGAACTACAGCACATATTACTCACCACATCACGAAAAACAACTGCTCGTAGGCGATTAATATCAACATCCTGAAGAAGCCTATCAGGGTCTTTTATGGGAGAAAGATTTCCAGGGACGTTTTCAAGGGGAGTCTAAAAATAAAAAGTAGTGAGATTTTTTGTTCCCTCAAAATATCAAAGCATTTCTGTTAGAACCTTAATTTGATATAATTTTTTAGCTATTACATCAATCTTAGACATGTTACTACCAACATGCTTCCCACATAATACTCAGACAAGGGCTCTAGAAATAAAGTGATGTTTTGAATTACTATCTTAATATCAACTATTCAGATATAAATTGTTATGTCTTTCCAGTAGCTTGGAACTATATCTCTAGACAAAGTTAAAACAATAATTTGCACACAAACATTTGTTTCAGATTACAGCTGCTTCATAGCAAACCAACAAATTACTTCTAATATGTACATTACACTTGAAAATGCTGAACAGAAATATAAAAAAAATGTTAATTTCATTGAGACTTATTACAGGCTACTTATAAAATAATTGCTACTATTAAAAAAAAATAGAATAGCATGCTTCATTTAAGAAAAAAACTGTATTAAATGTGAGGCCTGAAGACCTAAAAGTCTCCATATAGTGTTTTTTCTTTGCATTAAATGTTACAATATTGAAAAACGTAATTCCTTTGTGAGACCTGAAGACCTAAAAGTCTCCATATAGTGTTTTTTCTTTGCATTAAATGTTACAATATTGAAAAACGTAATTTCTTTGTGAGACTTAATGAAATAATATTGTGAAGGGAGCTAACTTTGTAAAGGCTATTTGAAAAAGTCTTTAAGACTCTTTTAAGAAAAAAAGCCTGAAATTAGTAATGAAAATATAATAGCAAAAAGAAGGGATCCTTTACATTACGCAACGTCTTGTATTTTAATCATGGGGTCTACAAATTTTTTTCAGATTTTAGTTTCTGTGTCCACGAAGTTTTAAGGCTGTGAACAAGTTAAAAAAAAAAAAAGAATAATGAATTAATTACACTGGAAAAACTAAGGTGTAACTGAATATTCAATATGATTCACTCCTAAAAGCAGATATATAGTAAATACTGATGCCTAATACACATTCAAAGGTCTGTTGAAGCTATTGGAACTCGGATATTCCACCAATAGAGATTCAATTGCAGAATTTCATCAAAACTGCAAAGTATCCTGATGGAATAAAAAAACTATGCAGGTATATATGACAGAAGTGAGAAAGGGGACTTGTTCTTCCCAATAGGCCAAGCCAAAGTGAAAAAGCTGGTTAGAATTGCTCGTGGTACTCCTGCATCAAAGTTTTCATGTTTCAAATAAGCCTCCTCACACACTTCTACCATAAACCAGTTAACAGGAAAAACCTAAGCTTTTGCCAAATATTTGAGAAGGCAGTAACAATGATTTTCTGATCCTAAAAAGCAGTGATTCAGACTTGTCATTGCTATTGGTTACTGAAGGCTCAGTTACCTTGGTTGCTGCTGATGCAGTTACACCCTGAAGAGCATCTTGAGTTTTACCGCCAATTAATGACGTCTTGTTCACTCTCTCTCTTTGCCTTTGACGGCATTCTAAGCAGTTCCTCACAGCCACACAACAAACTGAAAGAAGAAATGAAAATGCCACAAATCAGCATATTTTCCCTATATTATATTTAGAACATCAATTAGCACTCATTACTAGTAGGCAGTAATTGAAAATTTGATTTTAAAAAATTATAATTGAGAATAACCCACAAGTTTTATACCAGGAACATTAAAATTATCAGTAATATAACAAGTGGTATGAATAATAGTAAACAGTGAAGATAAATGTCATACTGCTGCAAAATATATTGAGGTCTACCGTGTCTGCACAAGTATCCCATTCTTTTCATCTTACATAGCCTATAAAGAGGCCTACAAATCCATGGAGGTTTGGACAAAAACCCTGCAACATGGAGGCAGCAAAGCCACTTTAAGAAAAAATATCATCTGTTTACTGACTTATATTTAATACTTTTACTCTCCCTGAATATTTACAACTTGAAATACATAACAAAGAACATTTTCAGACATGTATTTCTTATGACTAAATTGAATCGGCCTTAAAAACATATCAAATCAATAATAAATGGGATTTTTATCACATCAAACTCTACCTACAAGGTCCTTTCCTACGTGTCACTATTTGATCCATTGCAACTCATTGATCTGTAAGTAACTATTTAATACATCCTGTCTGCTGACTTACCAAGCCTTAGGCACTGTCGCATTAGACCTCCAGAAGACATGTTTTTTTCAGCTTCAATCTCACTAAAATTTAGAGAACTGGCAAATACTAGTACATCAACCATTGCCATCAGACGGCTGAGAAACGTTACTGCTGTCTCTGCCGACATTCCTTGTGTCACTTCAATATTTTCCAATTCAGTCTTTAAAAGGAGATAATTGAATTAAAGAGTTTGAACACAACTGAAATATAAAGACAGCACATACACATAGAAATCTAAATTGTTATGCTTAATGACAGATAGATTGAAAAGTTATTTAAAAATCTCCTACCAACACCATTAACATAAGCTGTGAGTGAAATTCAAAGTAAGACAGCATGAAGAGTGAGAAAATTATTTACATTTACATGCTGTAATAGATGAGAAAAAGTCTAATATAAATGAGAAAGTTGTTAGCAATTACATAAAGACAAAGTATGGGCAGATAGGAAAACAATGCATGGTGCAAAAGGGTGCAACATATTCTTACATTCTTCCATAGGCTACGCAAACAGGTAACAGCTGAAAAGAATTACTCTGTGTATAGCTTTTACTTTTTAATGTTCCTTTAGATAAACAAGCAAATGTGAGCAGTGGAGTGGCAAAAAGCATACAGTTTTGCACTCTGTTTCCATGAATCGATTTTCCCTGGAATGTTTACAGCATACAGAATCCTGACAGAGTCCAATTCTCCAATTATGTTTCCTACCTCACGACAACAACAGATGGAAAGTAAAAACGTGACAAGCGACATGGCGTGCAGCTCAAATGTCCTAAAGAGTTGCTGTTTCCTTCCTAATGTAGTGTTGGACTCTCCTTAGTGGGAGTCTACAGAAAATTTCTGAATGAGGTCAATATTTCTGAAAGCTAAAATGCTGTTCTCCAAAATGACACTTAGATGTCAAGGGTCATGTTTTCAAATGCCTTCAGGTATTTAACAGTGCAGATAAGTGAGGAAACAGTCAGCCTAATCCAAAAAAATAAATAAATAATCAGTTTAAACACTTTTACCTCTGGAGCTAGGCATATTGAAAACAGGAATGTGTGATACTTGTCTGCTTCCAGAATTATATGCCTAAATACTATTTTAGAATTTGTTTACACATGGCTGATTCTTACTGATTGTCAACAAGCTTTCCAGTTGCAAGACCTTCTGAGCACACAGTTTGGGCCCTTTGAGAAGTACTTTCATTGTGCTTCTCTACTTTTATGAATTTGCTTACAACTATTTATAAAAAAAGAATCTATTTTGTGCTCTTAAGGTTATTTCCTTCCAAAGGAAATAAAAAATAGAGAAAACCAAAAATTCCTTTATTTCCACACTCCTAAAATATTATTAGCCTCACTCATTGCTTACTTTTAAGAACAGTTTTACATCCAAAATTATAAAAGTGCAAACTGTGCCAAAGGTATTAAGGAAACAATCACTTTGAAAGATGAAACATATAAAGTGGCTTGCGTCACCATAATGATAAATAACGCTTCATTTAATTTCTCTTAAGGATGCAGCATGTTGGTTACGTGAGTGATTTGGGAAGGGCTGCCATCTGTCTGAACTGCCCGATAATATTAGAAAAATAGTAAAATGACAACTCTCAGAAGAAAGATTTTCAGCCTTTCTCCTATCCTCTTTAGCCAGGGCTCCCCTGTTTAGTTTCTGCTGCGTTCCTACTTTTTGGTAAAATAGGTTGCTTGGTTTTTCATAACAGACTGGAAGATGACTTTTTGAAAGCACTCACCCAAAGAAAACACATTTGCAAAAATCTATAGCCATAACAGTCGGATAGAAAAACTCATATGTGGTTAGGGAAACTTGAACTTTGAACTCATGCTTGAAATAACATCAGGCTCACTTGCAGCCGATTGACTGCCTGATATTGATTTTTATCAAGTTTCAACTGTATTGTGCCAATCATAGCCTTAAACCTCTCAGAATATCTATTTCTTTTTTATTTTTCCAAGTTATGTAGTAAATTCACTTAATATAAGACTTCAGTGCATTTTAAAAAGATTTTAGCAAACTTTGAATTAAAAAGAATCTTTTTTTTTTTTTTTACAAATCTCCCTAAAATTCTGCTACATGGAGGAAAAAAATGACAATTTTTTTACACCAAACTTACCATCACTTCTACCTGTTAAATGCAGCACATTGGTATTGTAGTAGTGTTTAAAATATATTCCATTATTGATCAAGCTGCCTTCTAGTAACACCAATATTTTAGATAGTGGTGTCTCTAAAACCCATTGAAAAGTGAACTGATCACCATTCCTTGACTACTCAGTGTAATTTAAGGGCAGCAGCAAGTCTCCCATACAATGAACATGCTCAGGACATAAAGAGTTTCTCTACTGACAACTGCATTTATAACTTAAATTAGCTCACAGACCTGACTACATTCAGTCCAGGAGCTAACAACAGGCACCATAATTGGCAATGAATTAGGTATTCAAGGGAAATATGGTAAGAAATGTTAATTACTACACCTAATATATTCCTATCCACATCCTACTGTATGATATAGTAAAATAATAGTAAGAATAATAATAGTTTAAAAAGCCAAAATATTAAATGATCAAAAATAACGTATTTTTGAAAATGCAAAAAACTGAAACTTACAGCAGCAATACTAACCTTAGAACCCTGGACATGCAACAGACAAAACAGACAACAGATCACAACAATAAAAGAAAAAGAAAATTATTTAAGTTAACTAAAAATACAAGGTAAATTGAAACAAATTAGTATCTTGGAAATATACATTTGTTTAATTTATATTTAAAACAGCAAAACATTTAAGCTCAGCATGAACATTTGAAAATAAAGACTTGTCAAAAATAGCTATGCACAAGGAAAGATTTAAATCTTGTATTAATTATTATGGAGTTCATGTAAACACTGATTGTTCCAAACCAATGTACATCTTTTATGTAGTACATAGAATAATATTATGAAGCAACGTAAAACAAAGTAATGATGTTACTGTTTATATAGATATGAGCATTTTATAACAAGCCATTCAACCGAAATGCAATTAAGTAGTTAATACTTTCATGAGGAGGCAAATATATTTAAAATGCTTCGAAAAAAAAAAAATGACAACAAGCAACCTGGTTCTTCATGCATAATGCTCTTCCCTCGGATGCACTACAAGATAGCTCATTATAATAGTATATTTGAGTGTAATTTCTTCAACCTAAATCAGTATCAAACTAGATATGACAATGTTTTTAAACCACAGGAAAAAAAAATCAAGATTTACTAAGCCACTCAGACTGAGTTGGCCTTCAAATTTAATCATTCACAATCAAATATGTGTATTAAATTTTTATGGTTTAGTTTTGGTAGAACCACTTTCTCTATTATCACAGTGGGCTAGGAACTAATTTTTAAGTTTTCACTGGTTCTGTTTTAAAAATAGAAAGAAACCTCAGAGCATGTCAGTTACCATTGTTATAATTTAGACAGTGGAAAAACCTAATCTAACAAAAAGAAAAACAAGCTGAAATGAACTGTTTTCTTTCCTATCAGGGCAGAAAAAATCACGCCCAACCAGTTTTTAAATGTGTCTTTGTCTTTTTGTAGTTGGATGCAGCTTGAGAATTAACCTGTGGCTATCATCTCTCAATTACTAGCTGACAATTTTCACATCAGTTTTACCACTTTTCATTCTCTGAATTGTTATAGACCACACAGCACCTGTGGAATCACACAAGTCCTGAACATGATAATGCCAACACCATGTGCAGGTCATACATCTCAGCTTTTAATCCACAGACCTAACGAGGCCATCATTAAATGTTTAATGGAGTTTTGTGGACAGTTCATACAACACCAGAAGCCCGCAGATGACAGTTTGAGAGCTGATGTTTTGAATTCTGCAAGTAAGATGCTAAATTATAGACTTAGAATAAGTGGAAAAACAAACTGATTGCAAGCAGTCTGGAAATTTGTTCTGAATTGTCACATATATTTAAACTCCTCAAATTTCTTTTGCCTTGCTCAATGTCCTCAAGATCTTGTCACAGCTGCTATCCTTGTAGCAAGCAGTGATTACTTCCAATTGCTACCCTGTACACAAAATGTTTTATCTGTAAACCAGCTTCTATTAACAGAAAGCATCTTCTGCAAACCTTTTCCCTTTACAGGTCCTGTTTTTCACACTTCCACAACATATTAATAATGTCTTCCTTATGGCTGTAATTATTTTTAGAAAGCCTCAAAGACCTCCCCAACAGAAAGGAGAAAATAAAAGGAAATCAGTGTTTTGAATTTTATGACCTCCCCATAACTGTAGCAGAGTTATCTAATATTCCCAATTTAATATACTAAACATCAGAATCAAAAGTAGAAGACACTCCAGATTATACTGTAAACCAACAAAACTGGTCATATTTTTTGTTACTATTTGCTTCAATTTCAAATTGTTTCATATATACAATTGGCAACACTTTAAAAACACCAGCATTTGAAGCAAGTCCATATAAAGACCCTGGGACAGATGTAGTACAGAATTGAAATTGAGTGAAATATTAAAAATTGCAGGAATAGATTATTGTGAATTAGAGTAAACTTTGCCCTGTATGACATACAAACATACAACCTTCTCTGCACTCTTGAGTTACCCACAGATTTGTGAATGGTTTGTTTACAACAAAAATGCATTTTTTTCTTTCCTGGTTTTTTTTTTCTATTTATATTTAAAGTTTTCAATTCAGATCATCCTAATCTGGATTAAAAGAAAATTCAAAACAGCAAAAAACCAAACAAATAAAAAAAAAACCCAAACCAGACCAAAAACAAAACAAAAAAGAAACCCTACAAGATAAAAGGCAGATTCCTATTACAAGAATTCCATAGGGAGGGAATTCCATAATTAAGACTGCCTGTTCTACAGCAGACAAGGAGTCATGCAGTAATCTTCCACCCAGCCCAGAAGAATTGCCATTTCACTCCAAATCTGAACTATGCAAAGGAAAAAAAGTCTTTCTGGAATGGAAAATTTTTTAAACATTCATCTTTTTATGGAAACTGTGACAGTACGGCTTTTTTTTAAAAAAGGGAGGGAATACAATACAGAATCTGTTGCACAAAAGAAAAAAAAACAAACCAAAACTGCAATTGCTCCAGTGTTCTGAAAGTCATTTTGCTAAATTTATCCTTGGCTCTTTTCTTCAAATAGACTTAATTAATTCAAGCATCTAATATTCAGCATCTGTTCTACTAATGAGAAATAGGTGAAGTGCTTTATAAAAGTCAGAGGAAATGGGACACATGTAAGAGCAACTAACTCTATAGCAGATTCTTGAGAAGAGAGTTTTGCAGCAGAATTTAAGCCTGTTTAAGAATGAGTGGCCCAGGATGAACTCAGATTTGCTTGAAGTCTGACTGATTCACTTAAATCAAGGAACTGTACACAGGCAGGACTGTAAGACAGTTGAAAAAGGAACTGTGTGCTTCTTCCTTTCTCCATTAGAAAAGAGGCAAGCTACCTCATAAAAAGAGACCAGATTGAGCTCCAGGTTAACAATCATTCCAGCTGGATCCTACAGGGATCTGGTAGATATCTACATCAGAGATAGCTGAATCATTTGCTTCTGCTGAGTAGATCTCCATTAGCCAGAAATCTAGGCCACATGTAAGTACTTCAAGTGAATACTTAGATTTACCCTAATCTCTTCATGAATTCCATCCCTGTTTCAATCACCCTGAAGTTAAAGGGTGGAATGACCTTTACTGTCTGTTCTATAGTCTTTTTGCTTTCATGTTTCATTATTCCAGACCAAAAAGTAAATTAATTTTTATAAGCAGATGTAAATACATGACCTATGCCACAAATAAACTGAGAGGAAATAAGAACTACTACTTTTAAAATTTCAATATAGGCCCCAAAAGACCTTCAGTTGGAATATCGGAGCATCACCATTCATGAAAGTGAAGAAGGAATAAATTAAGTAAAATGAGCTCACACTTGTTGATAAATTGAATATGTGTATTCTATGGGATTTACAAAATGCGAGGGCTTTGACACCCCAGAAAAGCTCCACAGAACAGAGATACGGAGGATCAGAGACTAAACAAGATGAAGATGGTGTGGATTCAAACAGACACACCAGGAGATATGACTCAATCCTACAAAGTCATAAAGGATAAGCAGCTGAATAAAGACATGATTTACCACTCTTTTCATAGCATAAACAGTAAAGCATATAGTGACTTTTTGCATTTCAGCAGGCTTTAAAAAAACAAAGACAAGAGCTGCTTCAAAGGTTATATAATTGCTTTGTCAGGCTCAATGCCATAGGATATTATGGAAGCTAAAAGTGTAAATAGCTTCAAAAAAGATTAGATAAAGTCTAGAAGGATAAATTCCTCAGTGGTTATAAAATATGACAGCCCAAACACCCTCTCTGGTTGTTAAAATCCTAAATGCTGAAACGGAGTGCTCTCAGTACAATCAATATGCTTGCTCAGACTTCTGCATTCTGATGTAAACTGCAGTCACTGTTGGTGGCAGAATGCTAAAGCAGACAGGCCCTTGGGCTGACCAAGTGAGGCAGCTTATGTAGCCTGTGAACAGCTTCCTTTTGGAAGAGTAGCGCAATACAGCTTGAGCAGATTTCTAATACTATGCCCAGTTTCAATTACAGAACTACACAGACTAGCAGAATGGTTGGGGCTGGAAGGGATTCAGGAGATGCAACACAAAATTTGAGCTCTGTACCTTGTGAATAAAATGCTATTCATTAATGTAATTAATTACAACACAGTAGGTTCCACGTGGAAATCAAGAAATGCTTTACCATGGTGAGGCTGACTGAGCACTGGCACAGGTTGATCAGGGAGGTGATGGAGTCTCCATCCTCAGAGACAGTCAAAAGCTGTCTGAACACAGTCCTGGGCAACTGGCTGTAGGTTGCCCTGCTTGGGCATGGGTGTTGGACCAGGTGACCTCCTGCGTCCCCTTTCCAGCCGCAACCATTCTGTGATTCTGTGAGTCTGAATCAGTGAGGGAAAAAGCCTAAAGGCCCTTTCCCCCTTTAAGAGTTACTCTGGCAGAAAGTGGCCAGTAGCAGGCCTGCTGTAAGTGTTTTTATCCAGTGGAGACGTCCTATAAATCTTCCAGTTTCAAACCTCTTCTCTCTTCCCATTAGCAGCTTCTGGAAGGAGGAGGGTGAGACAGCCTTTTGTAACTGATTGCTTGCAGTGGCCTACCTTGCCCTTTAAAGACTGAGAAGAAATATATTCTGAACCAGCAATCCATCCACTTCTCCACAGCAGTTCAAGGATGCACAAGCATTAGAAGTCTGAGAATCAGTATGAAACGTCTTTTCATTCATCATATGATGGATATTCACAAGTGGTCTGATGCCCAGCAGAGCATCTGCTCCCTTCGAAACTGTGATTCAGAACAAGACTGAGGGAGAGCACTTGCTCTAAGGAGGAAGGATGTGCTGCACTCTTCATATCTGTCACAGTGATGAATAAATCCACCTTCCTTTTAATGTTTATGGATAGGCATTGAGGAACAGGAATGGAGTTGAATGGGCAGGAAGAATCTTTTTTTTTTTTTTTAATTTCACACAGTAGGATTCATTCAATTTGAAGCCAGCTACCAAACCTTCAGTGAATGAATTTATTTTACAATTTATTTTTATTTTCTTGACCTAGACAGATGGTAAAATTAAGCATTCAAGAAATACACACAGTCCCCATATAGTGGAGAAATGTGTGCATAATACTGAAATTTGAAAATGTAGTCTTTTGTGTCAGTGCATGAAAATCACTGCTATTGAGCAAGGCAGTATTGACAATATTTTAACAAACAGATGGGTAATTATTATTACTGTGTCAGGTAACTATCTATACAGACACACACACACACACACACACACACACACACACACATATATGTTATCCATAATAAATACAGGGAAATGGTGAACCTCAAAATTATTATTTCATAGAATGGCTCTGCAGTATCATAAACCAGGACAAGAGCTAAAATCCACAAAGAGCATTCAATGAAACTGCAGCCTAATTAATGTTGTGCCTGTTCTATTTCTTATACAAAAGATGTCAAACACCACCATTTTCAAATGATGCCTAAAATTTTTGCTTTAAAAAAATATCCCCCAGTGTCCTTTACTCTAAAGAATAATAGTGCAGTCTGTGTTTCAAGAGGGCTCAGTGTGTACTCACTCATACTTGTCAATATTTACGATGAAGCACTTGCAAAACCAGGACCTTAATGCTATTCTTCAGACTAAAGACAATAATTGTAGTCTTTCACTTTTGCTTATAGCAAATATTTTTCCAGTTAACAATGTGAAAATAGTTAAGAGACATCATTTTAATATTAATTGCCTGTCTGAAAATCGTATTAGGGTTTAGCAAATTGCGAGCTCATATATTCATACCTTTCAAATAAACCTGCAAAAAAGGTTTTTTTAACTAGAAGTAACAGTAAAGAAAAAGTAAAGTAATCTCAATTGCTGAATGGCTAGACCAAAGACTTAAGCTTTTACTGCAAACCACCTTTGCAGTCTCCAGTGCCTACTACCCACATTATTTCAGAGGATCTCTTTGTCCCTCCTGGGTCTCATTGTCTCCCCTTTCAAAGACCAATATTAACTACAAATAATTTTTACAGGATGCTCAAGATAACATTTAGTATGAAAGAAATATTCACAGATATTAAACACACAGACAAGGCATCACATTCAAATAACGTAATTACTCTTGTCAATAATGCAATATTTATAAAATATTACACCCTTTTTAGTGAAGATACTCTGCCTGTCTGAGCTTTAATCTGTTAAGAACTTACAACTCACTAAGAATATTTGAGTGGATAAAAATATCAGTTACTTTCAATACTAGATAAAAAAAAAAAAAAAAA
>VZRQ01001603.1:548092-661873 GCA_013397975.1 Machaerirhynchus nigripectus
AGGGGGAAAGGACCTACTGAAGGAAGAAGTAACCAGAGTAGAGAGGGGATGACTTCTGGTATCATTTGGCATGCAAACTAATAGAGGCCATGCAAAAAAGGTTTATGAATATCAATGAATAGACATCATAAAGCATGCTGTTTTGTTACAGGAATGATTATTCTAATGGTCATCCCTTTAAATGAAATATTAAATAACTATGAAATATTATTCTTACTTAGTACTACTTCTCTGATAAAATTAGCATTTCAAATGCAAAATGTTATAAACACTCTATATATCAAAGTGTAACAGTTTGATTATAAATTTAAATTTTTTGAAGGGATTAGCAGAAATGGGACAGCAGTCTCTAAAGAAGAAAAGTCAGCTGCAAATAGTGGTTTGCATTATTAATAACAATTTCTAATATGACCACTAGATGGAAATATTGTACTTACAGTTGGGGATGTGGCTGCTGAGAGCAATGGTAAAATTCCTCCACAAGCAATAATAATATTGTCTACCATCTGGGAAATGAGGTGTATTGTGTTGTGTACAAAAATAATATTTTCATTGCTATTGACAAAGTCCATCACAGACTTTGTGGAGTGACTGCAAGAACAGAAGAAAGGATGGATTAAAACCAAACAATTAAAATAAATTTTAGATAAATACATTCTTTGCAACCATACTGTGAATGTTTCCTTGATAAAAAAGTCTGGTCTATAAAAATTTGCATGTAAATTGTCTAAAAATATTAACAAGACTAGTCTAATGAACGAATTGATTGCTATCTCTTTTTGCCCAGGATTATATTCAAATACTCAGCTGAGAACAACGTCTTCTAACCTTTTATTCCCATCAACGACTACTTCACTTCACAGGCAGTTCTGCTGAAAGCAGTGGAATTGTTTCTGCAGCATGAAAGCAACTATTTAATATTAAAAGTTCACCATGCTGCACCAGTGCCATTTGAAGCACCCTTGATAACACCTAATGATAACACCTGCTACTGTTTTAAAGGAGAAACTTGATAACACGGTCATAGCTTGATTTAATATTAACCCTTATAACTGATAATAAATCTATCACTAATAACAGCTCCAGAAGCCACAGATGCTTGTAAGATAAGGTGAAATTTCAGCAACTCCTAATTGGTGAGCAACTGTGAGAAACAGTCACTCCCCAAAAATATAAAACCCCTGTGTGAAAATATTGAGGAATACTCTACGTACGGTCTTTTCCCAAAGCAACATTTGCTGTCAGCCAGCAAACAAAAATCCAAGTCTACAACTGAAAATATACACTCTGAACTTTAACCTTCAAGCATTATCTGAACACAAATTTCAAGCCCCTCCCATATACTTGGCAAAAGAAAAACATCAAAATTGTCTGTTTCCAAGTGAGTATCACAGAACAGTTTGTCAAACTAGAAATTAAATGTAATATAAATTGCTCCTTTGATAAAACTATGCTCAAGTTTTGTGAAAATGAACTATTCCATAGTGGAAATGAGAGTAAATTTTCTCTACTGTATTTTAGTTACAGAGTACCTCTATTAACATGTACAAAATGTACAAAAACCCTAGGAAATCACATTGCTGTCATAAAATATTATATAATCACCAAGACTAAACCCAACCAGGAGCCGGCATGCAAAAGAAAATTTGTCAATAGAGTGTTTCTTTAGAACACTCTAGAGAAAATGTTATGGGAGAGAGGTTTTATTTATACAGCTTGAGGTTAGAGAAGCTCTCTTTTAATTAATCAGTTAGGAAAATGATCATTAGCAGAAGTCATCCTGTTTAGAACAGGGGAAGTAGATTCTAATGCTAAATATAAGCTGAAAGAGCAGCTCAGTTTGCTTAGGTATGCAGGATTTATACAATTCCCCAAGAAAACAGGAATGACTACCTGTGAAATAGAGCTGTTCCACACTGGGAAGGGGTAAAAAGAGAAGGTAGAAGATACAGAAGGGCAATTCAGCTAACACCAGCTCTTTTCCTCCCCACCATCCCAGTAACATCCCCTGTCCAACACGCCTAATTTTTCTTTATTGATGGAAACACAAATCAGGAGTTAAAGAAGAAACAATGACCTACCTTCTCCAAACATGTACATCTGTTTCTAGTGCAAAAAGCAAGTCTGTCAGGAGCCGCTGGTGCATGGGAGACCATTTAAACTCTGGAATACGAAACATAGTTGTGCGTGGACCTGGACTAAACTGTCGTCGCTGCTCTTCCGTCATTGGCATTCCTCGAAATCCCAAGTCAACACGTAAATCCCGGTCTTGCTGGGTGACAGATCGACCCTGTATTGCCTACATCAACAAGAGGTTCAAAAATGATGTTAACTTTATGCAATGTGGTTTTGAATGCAATACAGAATCTGAGAAAGGATGGGATAAAACAACATGGCCACAAAGCACAGGAGATATTGATGTTCCAAGGCAGGCAGTATCCTTCAGTAAATGAGCTGCTCCAAGTCAAATCAGTCAGTGCTGAGGGGCTGTGGCCGGCCGCCTTTCAGCTACTCACCAAGATTTACTCTCAGGTTCTTCACTTGAAGTCTTACAGAAAAGACCAAATGTAGCCCATACAAGGTCAGTGACAAGACTTTGTTTATATGTAACAGTTATCTTTTTGAGCTAATAACACAATTTTCTTTGAAGATTTGACTGAAAACATGAACAACTACATAGTGATGGCTTCAAGGAATGAGTACATTTTTGGACAGCTCCTCATTTTTCAAAACCAGTTTTTCTGGTCTTTTTAGCAAGATCACTAAAGATTTATATATATATATCATCCCAAATCTCATTTTGACAATTTAAAAGCAAAAGAGAACATTGCAAAACAATTATGTTAGCAATGTGAAAATGGACATAGCATTAGAGTTGAGCTGAAAAGCTTCTTGTATATTTAGCCTGATCTTGATATCCTGTAGCCATTATTTTGAGAGCAGAAAAGGTTTCCTTTATTGAATTTGACCTCTTGGGAGTAAAATATTTACTGTTGCTTGCATTTCCTGTGGTTTTCTTAGAGTTACATTTAAATGACTACTTTCTTTTTTTCTTAAACTTATCTAAGCTTTTAATTTTTCACATGAATCTTCTGCATAGTGCTTTCAATTGTATTTTCAGTTTTTTATAGTTGGAAACACAGGAAAGAGTGAATTTTATATTCTTTAATATTTAATCTGTTATTGATAAAGGCATTAACTCGTCTCAGAAGTAAGCAGTAGTGCTCATCTCTGTTGCACGATTTCCTTGGTTTTTTTCAGTTCATTTGAATAAAAGATAGTTACTTCTTACTGATAAGGCAGGGAGATGATTGTAGACCTGTTTTTAGAGAATTTGAGGTTAGCAACTTCAGTTAAATACGTTCTCTTTCAGGTAAAACTACAGGTAACCTTCACGCAAGCAGCAGCAATGGTATCATAACTGTACCATAACAGAGGAGCTTTTATCTGGCCAATAACACTCTATCTGCAAGAAAGGACTTTGACGTGCATTGCCACTGCATAAACAAGCATGAAACATGTCAGTATCTCCACTTAGGGGGCTGGTCTTTAAGTAATTTTCAGTGTTTTCAGTGGTCTCAAGGAGATCAAATCTAACGAGGCAGTTACCACATCTACAGCAATCAAAACTCCAACTGCCAGCTCCACTGTAAACATGCTAAAATTAAAATTTCTCATTATTCAATAAAAAAATAATTCTCCATTTATATTTTATTTAATACCTACTTCAATCTTTTTTTTTTTTTGTTGTTACGGTTAACTTCATTTTAAGAAAAGATATTTAAGCATGGACAGCTTAGAGTTTATAGCACCAAAGAAGAGATTAGAAGACAAATTTTTGCTGTTTGCTCAGTTGATAATTCATTCTAAGAAAATTATTTAAAAGAGAGCTTAATGCCCACATATTTAAACCAATTCATTGTAGTTTATCATTCATTTTAGTGGGAAATAATTGTTATTTAAGTAGTATATGCAATATATATGTTCTATACAGTCATGAAAGACTTCACATTATGGCATTTTCAAAGAAAATACGCCTGGAAGATGTACATTTTTCATATAATTAAAGAAATATACTTCAAATGTCTCTCGGATCTCATACTACTAATTTACCCCTCAGCAATGAGCAGTGATTATATCAGACATATACATGGCTACTTGAAATTTACCTGGGTTGTGGTAGTTGTCTGGATCTTCCGTATCTCCTTTCCTGCCTCCTTACCATCATCAGATCTTTCTGTATCTGATATTATACTTCCTGCATCAACATTAGGTACAGTTTTGCTACCAGAAGACTCTGTCTCAAGAGTTGTGGCAGTCATTTCAGCATATTCTAATCCTTTAGATGATGAAGACAACTCCCTCTCAGAAATGCTATTCATTCCATCTGAAGTGGTGTGAATCTTGAACTCCTTGTCCTCTATTATACTTGAAGAACAAGTTATATCTACACTACCTGTCATATGCGCAAGCAATCCCAAATCATCATTTACACCAAGATGCATCTGTGTCTCTTGTACATTTGGAATAGCAATGTGATTACTTGAAAGTTCAGGAAGGAGTTTCTCCTCCTGACTAGGTATTTTATCAAAGAGAAATGAGGTATTGTTAGTAGAAGGCTCATCTTTCTCATCAGCCAGAGTTATTAATGGACCATTATCTTTTTCCTCATTCTTCTTAATAATACCCACACTTCCATGAACATTGTTTTGGAGCTTCTCAACAGCTGCACTATATACATTATCTAGAAGAGATTCCACTTCTACCAATGCACCATTTTCTCCAGTTCCCAGTGTCTCTGGTGATAAATCCATATCATCAAGTTTTACTTCAGTAGCTTCCACTTTTTCAGCTTTTATATCAACTAAAAGGTCGTGAACCTCCACATGCACTCCTCCTCCTCCAGGTCTCTCAGCAGTTCCAAGCACATCATCTGACACCTTTGTTGCCATGAGCAAGTCCCTTGTATCTGTACTGACAGGGTAATCTGTTTCACTTTCTGGACTTTGACTTTGTGAGAGATCTTCTATCTCTCGAATTTCCATTCCACCTTTTGCTCCCGTTGTCTGAGAGGAAAGACCTGAGATGGTGCTTACATTCCCCTTCTTCCCCTTTTTTATGTTTTCTTCCTCTTGCCTTTGATATTCTTCATACATTTTTGCTAGGTATTCCTTGTGAGCTTCATATGTGACCTTAAAAAGAAAAGAACAGATTATGTGGATGAATATATGCTAGATGAACGTGGGCAAAAACTAGCAAGATTCTTAAAAACATATCGAGTACAGCTTACAAAGTGTTTGACAAGAAAAAAAGCCACCTTGGCATGAATAGCGCCAGCCACCAGATGGCGCTAAATCACCTTACATCTTATATCACTATATCACTAGTGCCTTTGGGGGTTACCAGTATTTAAGGAAACATCTATGAGCTGTTTCTTACCTTGGAATGAGCTATAGAAAGAGTATCCACCCACACTCTCCAGCCTCCCCATTCATATTTTATTGCATGGTACAAGAGAATACGGAATATGTTGTAAACCATCTCTGTGATCTTCTGTTCTTCAGAGTTCTTAGGGTTAATGTATCCCAGAGAAAACATCCAGTCCTGCCACACTGAACACTGAAGTAAACATCTAAAGTGAAATAATTAGTTCAAAATATATCCAAAAAAAGCCTCTCTATTTTAACATTATTACGGTTAAGATGGGAGGAACATCATCTCTGAACATCAATCCAGTGTCAGGAATAAACTTAAAAATACTTCTGTATGAATAATAAAAAAAGTATACTATAGAGAAGAATCCAGTATTAGTTACTGAACTAAGAAAAGTTACCACAAATGTATTAAATTTATTTTAAATATATTTAATTTATTACAGAGTATAAAACTCTACACAGAATATAACAGATTGTTATTACCCAGAAATCAAGGATGAGAAAATACTATTTATATTGACATACCTTCTGTTTTCACGGCTATTACTAAAGAGTTTTATCATATCAGATAAGAACAAACGTCGAACTTCCATCAGCTCTGCACTTGGTGTGGAGTTTTTTAACAGCGTTGCCACCACCTTAAGAATCACTTTGAAAGAATAAATTAGTTACATAAAGCACTTTACCAATGTTAAAAAAAGAAATAGTTGCTGAGAGCCACTAATTAAGAGGTAACAGAAACCCATATATATCTAAGATACATGAATGAATTGTTCTCACTTTCTGAACCATAATTTCAAAAAACCCCACAACCTCTAAGTGATGCATTTATCAAACAAACACAATATATTGTCCTTACTTGGATTCTGAATTTTCACTGTTGAATCTGGCTCTGGATGTGGTTTATGAACAACCTGGGTGCATACTTGTTCTGTCAAAATCTAAAACAGAATATTAACTTCCTTTTACCATTTTTAATCAAACACTACAGTATTTCTTTGTTCATTTTTATATTTGTTCAGAACATTTACTGTGGCTACATGCAACTTCATATAAAAAAATTAGGTAAAATATTTTAAATCTTGAAGAATGGAATAAAGCAATTCCTCTGTGCAGGGATCAAGATTTTCATGGTTGTCCTTTGACTGATTAGCTAATCTTTGAGTTCATTGCCTAAATATACAATAATGATATTTTAAAGATATTCCATTCATATTTCTCAAATTTTTATACATTCACAGATCAAAATATCTTTCACAAGATACATACACCAATAATTATTCTCATACATTTCATCTACAACCAAACTGAATAGTTCTTAAAGCTGGCTTTGGTTTCCTCCAGCTAGCAAAGACTAAGAGTCAGAGACAGGATTCCACAGGAACAACCCTGGGGCTTCACATAATGAGGAAGACCAAGCATTCTCTCGTTGCATGCACTGTACCTGGCAACCTAATTAATCTGTATTGAGGCAATACTACAAACCTTTCACATTGGGATACCTGTCGTTGGATGTGTGTATGTAACTTTAAGAACAAGCTAGAAATTCAATGATATCAACACAGAATTCTCAGTAAGTACAGTAAAATAAATGCATTTCAAAATAGAGTAATTTCACTAACGATATTTATTTTAAAACAGAACTTTAGCTCACTCATTAAAAAATAAACTAGTGTCAGTCACAAACACAGTATCTTAGAATAAGTCTTTACATATTGATATTTAAAATAGAATGCAAATATGCCCTCGCTTTTTATGAGAGAATATGGAAAGTATCTGTTCTTTAGCATCACTTTCTTAGCAAATCTTCTGTACTTACAGCACTTAACCCCTTTTTTCTCCTTTCCTCTGGCTATTTTTTCAAATGTACATGACTGTGGATGCTGAGGACTTTGATTTTGTCACTGAGTTATGCATTTTCTGAGAATATCAATCACAGAAGCTCTCAGAAAACTGAATGCAGCAACTAGACTGATACCCAAGTGGCCAAACCATAAAAGGTAATGTGCAGTAAAAAAGAACTTGACATCCAAGTCACTGGCAAATGCATGATGTTTAGGTTTTTACAATCATAGGAGAATCATTTTTACATTATTCAGAACCCTAAAAACCAAGCACTTCTCTTGTCTCTTTTTTCTTTCCTGGCACCAACCCTGAGCATCTAGTCCTTGAATCTATTTATGACTAAAAAAATATTAAAAATCTTTCTAGTGCATAAGATTTTCAGAAATTGCAAGAGATTCTAAGTCATCATTTTAGTAATAACTAAAGATTGAACAAGAGCTTTATGCATGCAGCTAAGAGACATGGGTTTCAAACAACTTGATGTTCTCAATACTTTGCATTTACAAAATTGCTCATCATTGAAACTGAAGTTTCTACAGGAACCTGGTAGAATAGCTGAATGCTTTGGGGTCATACTTATTTGCCTCAAGCAGTATCTGCTACATAAAAGTGGCTGTGTTAGTTATAATTTGGCACGGTTAAAAAAGAAAAAACAGCACTCTTCAAAATTTTGTAAACTTGAAATGAGGGACATGAATAGAAAAAAGGAGAGAGGCATCTCTGACTTCAGCACTTTCCATTTCAATGGAAACAAACTCTCCAAACAATAGAGAAGTATGAGCTCTCTATTGTATTGGAGGCCTGCAGTAACTGCTGGGGGTTTTTTTTGTGGAAACTGATGAACATCTTAAGTAACAGGATTTCTTCCATCAGAAGTGGAAAGTTTTATAGAGCCTATGTAAACATTATGACATTGTTACTAAAAACATTTAAAACATGTCAAAATACATTGTGAACCAAGAAGTACTTTCTCTAAATTTCTAAAAGTTTTTTACAAGTCTTCAGAATCAGGATATTATAGAGCACGGATATTTTTAAGTCATACTTTTTACAACAGAAACAACAATCTTAACATTTAGTAACTTGTACCTCATAAAGCGTGTTATATGTTGTAACGGTCACTGTGTTTGTGTGCAGCATCAACCTTTCTCCAAGAAGTGTAAAAAGACTGTGAGTATGCATGATTTCAACCTTTCTCCTGTAAGAGAAAACAAAAACATTAGGCACATGCCAAGCATATTGCGAATTATAAGTAAATAGAAGACAAAACCCAAAAGCCAAATATTTTGACACTGTACTAAAAAGCTCCCAAGCTTGTTATTCTGCATATCTTAGGAAATAGATGTCATTTAAGATGATGAAATTAATTGAATTCATTTAAAATGAATTCAATTGTATAAATACACAAATGTTGTCAGACAAAAATGAAATCACATACCATTCTCAAAGTCAACTCCTTCTATCTTACACAGGCTGGTTAAAATATGATCACTGAAGAACACACCTTTTGCCACATCACAAGAACTCAGGACAATCCAACTTCATATTTTACAACATTAATCACAGAATCACAGAATTTGTTAGGTTGGAAGCAACCACAGTGGGTGATCTGTGCCAACCTCCCTCAGATTGCTCAAGCAATCTGCATGTGTTAATACTAATATATATATGGATTTTTCAGTACCACCTTTCTTTTCCATACATCTTTCTCTCATGAAGCAAAAATAATTCAGTCCTGGAATAACACATGTTGCAATGAAAAAGAAATAAAATCCTGAAAAGTTATGAAATTCTACGTGATTGAAGTGTGTTTCACATCTGGGATCCAAAACTACTCAAATCTTAAAGAGCGGAGAAGGAAGCAGCTCAGACCAATGAATTCCCCTTGTCCCTAAAGCCCACCCTTTTAAAATGGGATATAACATCATAAATAGAGTATTTCTCATACTTTGGATCATTAAATTTACCTACTATTATAATGGATATGAAATAAAATAATTTTTCAAAATAAATAATAATCCATATTAAAGCAGCAGAAAAATTTTAAACAGGATACAGCACAGTAAAGTTTCTAAAAAATGTATACATTCAAAAGCTAAGAAATTGTGCTTTCATGTTTATAGTAAAAATAACAAATTATATAGGTTCATTCTAGAACTTTTGAAATTAATAGATTATTTTATAATTTTTAAAAAACCACAAAAGACAGAGTCAACAACTTATAACAGTGCATACTTTTCTATGCACAGAAGGGAGTTCATGAGCAACTTATGACAAAACTTACAGGCATTCAACCTTTTAAGGTATGATTTAGCAGATAGAAGAAGAAATCCATTGGGAAGTATAAAAGTGCAGGTAAAGCCCGAAAGTTAAAAACAGACTATTTTCTCAAGTGGTGGCATAGAAAGAATCAAATACGGCAGAGAAGGAAAAAAACAGGATTTTGTCAACTGTTAAGGGTAGACAAAGTAGTCTATCATCACAGATCACAAAGAAAAATCAATTAGGTTATTCAGGCTCTCATCTAACACATTACCGGTCACTTCTGAGAATCAATTACTTCCACTTTACAGCTTCATCTGAGATGCATATACATGAACTACAGCAACAGTAACTGGTTTTGTACCTACACACTTCTTACTATTATTGTACTGGTTTAGAATTCACAAATCGTGTAACATCTCTTTATGCAATCCTACTTCAATTACAATGCAAAGCCTGTTTCTTTTACTGTGAAACAGAAATCTAAGTGCTTTATTATTTTATAATTGCTTAGAATTTCCTATGGTTGACTTCCATTTTATAAAGTCATGTGTATGCACACATATGTATGTGAACAAAAAGGCACAAGCACTAGCTGTAAAACATGAAATGGAAGGGTGTTTTGACTTGTTAAAATCTACATAAAATATGCACATTTGCAGATGTTCAGAGGTCTAAAAATTAAAAAACAACTTATGAAGCTACAGAGAGTATTCAAGGGGATTTCAATCACTCAAATTACATGAAAAATAAAGCTAATTTTTGCTAAGTACATATGTTCACTCAACAATGGAAATTACACTGATATATCCATAATCACAAGTAGATGTTAAGGACTGGGAATTAAAATTTCAGCTTCTGAAAATGCTCACTTTTCTTTTTCGGTAACCACAGAATCATAGAATATGCCAAGTGGGGAGGGACCCACAAGGATCACTGAGTCCATCTCCTGGCCCTGCACAGGACCATCCCCAAGTCACACCATGTGCCTGACAGTGTTGTTTAAATACTTGAACTCTGTCAGGCTTGGTGCTGTGACCACTTCCCTGGGGAGCCTGTTCCAGTGCCCAGCCACGCCCTGGGTGAAGAGCCTTTTTCTAATATCCAACCTAGACCTCCCCTGACACAACTTCAGGCCATTCCCTCGGGTCCTGTCACTGGTCACCAAAGGGAAGAGATCAGTGCCTGCCCCTCCTCTTCCCCTCACAAGGAAGCTGTAACTACAGTGAGGTCTCCCCTCAGGCTCCTCCAGGCTGAACAGACCAAGTGACCTCAGCCACTCCTTGTATGGCTTCCCCTCAAGGCCCTTCACCATCCTTGTTGCCCTCCTTTGGACACTCTCCAATGATTTAATGTCTTTCTTATATTGTGGTGCCCAAAACTGCCCCCAGGACTTGGGTTGAGGCTGTCCCAGTGCACAGCAGAGCAGAGCAAGGCAATAACCTCCCTTGCCTGGCTGGCAATGCTGTGCCTGATGCACCCCAGGACTGAGTTTGCTACTTGATTTTCTGGATAAGTGATAAATATTTTAAACAAATGTACTTATCTGGATACAACCAGGCTTCTGACAAGTCAAACCTTCATCTGGTGTATCATACTTAATCCAACTCCTATCAATGTGAATGAATTTTAGTAAGTAATGTTTGAAAAGTCCTTGGAGATTCTTGAGTGGACTATCAATTTGCTTTATTAATTCCCAGAACAGTATTCAACTTGCTGGATCCCAAAGGAAAAATCCCATTTACAAGCATATTCTCAGCTAACTATCTCTCAATTATACAGTCATACTTTATTGATCTTACTGAGAAAAGCATTTCTAGCAATACCGCACTCTGGCTGGACTCTTACCTCCTTTCCCTTCAAATGAGGCTTACATGACCAAGTCTCTTGTGAAGCATGTGGTTAATTTTTATAATACACAGCCTCACACTAAAATGCCATTTTGGGCTAATCCCAGCAGGGAGCTTAACACCACATGCAGAAGGGAAAAAATGAGCAACAGCAGGCTATGCAGCACTGCATGATTGTTAATGCTTTCTTGACACCATAATATGGAAGAAGAGACTAAGTAAACCCATTTTGTGACATCAGATCTTTTAAAATGGTAATATTTCTTGCTGCTGCATTTTCTATGTGAGTATTTCTTGCACAGAGATATGTCCCTACCACCATTTTTAAACACCACTTGCTTGATGTATCTTCTTTTCCTTCTGAAATATTCCCATGTCAATAAAATATTCTATTTCATTTTTCCCATCCTTCTAAAACTATTTTTAGAAGTGCTGCCCTGAAAATTTTATTGCAATGACACTGATAATTCCAGAAGCAAATTTTAGATCACACTCACATGTTTCCTGTTAACTTTAGCTGAACACACAATATATAGTTATAAGATATATTTCTGGAAATTTTTTTCCCTTGTTTTAAGACTTGAGTTTCAGCATGTTGTGTATTTGAAAGATGATCAAAATTTCAAACATTATAGTAGTAGCATGTTAAATTAATTTTATCTGATTTATAATGGTAACAGTGTACAAATTATTAATCAGAAAACCTAATAATTTGAAGCAATTTCTAAAAACTGGCAAAGAATATACAGTAATCGTGACAAAAAGACAAGAAGAATTGTGAACTTAAATAGACCATTATAAAAATTTTAAAACAACACTTACTTATGACCCAAATGTTTAAGAAAATATCCAAGGACCTTCAAAGCTTGCACCCATATACTTTCACTTTTGGAAGCCAATAACTTATAAATTACTCTACAACAGAAAAACAAATTCAAGCTCAAACATCACATATATAGATTGTATTTCACTGAAAAAGGACATTTATTAAGAAATAAATCAATAAAAAACAACAATTCACACAAAATAGAAGGATATACTGAAAGAATCAAGTGCAGCATTAAGAGTTCAATTATGAATTCTTGAGATTGGAGACATGGTGTAGTTTGGTTCAGTTCAATGTTTTATAACAAAAAGTAACATCTTATCCTAGACTCCTCTCTTGGAACAACCAAATAAAAGACAGTCTGAGCAGTTGTAGCTTAGGACAAGAGAAGCAGACTGGAAAATATAAGGTCATATCCTGGAGTACCCGGATGCTAGTGAAAATCTCCTTTCATTACACCCTCTGTTTTTAAATCCTGGATAAAAAAAAAAAGTGCCTCAAATATTAACTAATCTAATTATTACCTATTTAATTAATGAGAGGTTTAAGCACAAATTCTCCAGTCTTTGTGAAAGGAAACCAGACTTGATCTGAAGGCACCAAGAGACAGAAAAAATTACCCTTCCCCTGCACTATTCTGCAACAAATTTTTGAATGTATATTTTAGTTTCCCATTAGAATTAGCTTGGCTTCAGCTTTTAGCCATTCTTTCTAGTCTTTCTCCACTAAAGAGTGCTTTAGCAGACAATATCTTCCTCTTTTGAAATGACTTATGCTATTACCAAATGACCTCTGGGTCTTTTGTCCTCTGATAACTTAGGCAAATGAACCCCTAATTTTATGTAAGGCTTTGGGTGTGTTTTGCTTTGGTTTTTTTTTTTTTTTTTTAATACTTAAAAGCTGCAATTTTGTGCATTCACTTCTACAACACAGACTTTTAAACATAAAGAATGCACTGTCAAACACTTTTGATTTCTAGACCACAAATGGTATATAAAGATGTCTTCAGTCTTCCAAATCAGACTTACCCTTCTTCAAAAAATGTGAGGAATAGAATTCTGTTTGAATACAAACTATAGGCAGAAAGCAAAGTCCGAATCATGAGTCTTCCCTTCAACCAGCATTGTCATTTAAACAGTTTAAGTACACTTCTTTGTACAAAGATCTTAGCATTTAGGCAAAATTGAGCTTGAATCTATCAAGTAGTAGATGCTGTGGGTTTTTTTCTTTTTCCAAGCCCCTTGCATTCTTGAAAGTATTTTCAGAACAGCACAAAATAAAATTCCATAGTAAATATTAAGCTATTAAAATGAAAATGTTTAGTCCCTGAAAATAATTGTATTACCAAATTAGGCATAAAGCCCCCCAAAAATAACAATTCTTTGTGAATTATCAGCTACTAATTTCACAGCCAAACAGATAAATGTATGAATTTCACTCCTTTCAGACAGAATTTGAGAGGCTAGGGCACAATTTCTTGTTTTCCTCTTCTTCTCCACAGAGAATGTTAAACAAACAAAGAAAGAATATTTAAAATTATTCTGAGATAGATACATGGCTATTTGATGCATCTTGTTAATTATATATTCTATTTGAGATTGAGAAGCAAGCAAAACAGTACAGTTACTTTGAAATATCATAATGATAATCTTAAGTGGAAATACTCTTTTTCCTCCAACTTATTGAAATCACTCATTTTGTCAAAAAATAAAGCCTAAGTTAATGAAATTGAAGTTTAAAAGATCAGCAAGTGTGATATTTATGTGGAAAAGAAGCAAACTGGAGAGTGATGATACTGGAACTACTTTCAAGGTATTTTCTCACTTCACTGTCTTACCGTATCCCATTTCTCTGATCAAAGGCAGGTATCATGGATGCTGGATGTTCGGACATTAGTGCCACTAGCAGCTGCAGCACATCATGAATATTTTCATCCTGTATGACAAGCAACAATGTTATTCTACAAACTAACCTACCTCAACAGCAAGATTTCCACAGAGCTGGTTCAATTAGCTACAATAAAAGGTAGGTAATTACAGAAATGTACCTCATGCATTGTTAACAAGTAATTTAATATGCTCTGCAGTTCATCTTCTTTCACTCCTCGATCCTAAAAAAAAAAAAAAGGCCATTATTGAGAGAAAATACATTCCTCAGGTTTGGGTAAGCAAGCTCTGGACCTAGTCAAATAATCCTACAGCTTTTTTATTTGAACCTAAAGGACTAAATTGTCTCTATCATTCTACTGCTTTTCTTTATCACATTGACAATTCAAAATAGTATGAGGTCAGATTGTTTTAGTGTGGGCCCTCAGATATTACAAACTATTACTGCTCCTCTTCCAGTTTCTGTGACAGAACAGAAAATACTGGGTTTTTGTCTAGTCAAATTAGCAGATTATCCCTCAAAGAGTAGCTTTCAGCTGTAACAGACAGAGTCCTACACTATTTCAACCAGTGGCAGAACCAACAAGAAGGATAAAGCAATAGGTAGCTTGACAACCGCAATTACCATTCTCATTTGACCTTTTTATTAAAATTTTTAAAATATGGCTTAATTTATTTAAAACATATTTTATATATTGAATACAAATATATTAAACATTTAATAAAGTATACATGGCAGAGTTTGGTGAGGTTAGCAAGAAATTTTGTACAGATTTACTACTTCTCTGTTGACTAGAAGGATGCGCAGGAACATTAAATTAACCCGAAAAAGATACAATATTGGACAGGTATTACTGATTTTCTACTATGAAAGATTCTATTACAAGTATATAACAGATGTCAGTGTTTTCACTCTGGAATAGACCATTTTACCTTCAATATAAGTTGTTTCAAGAACAGAAGCATAAACGCCCTTAATGATATGATTTCCTTCTGGGAGGGCCGAGGACCATCTGGAAGAAACAAATTATAGCACTTTTAAATATAAACTAATTCCTTTAATCATTGCACCTTCTTAAGGAAATCACAGTTCCTACAACAGATTTAGAAGTCTACTCTTATATAAAAGTTCATATTTGCAAATGATATCATTTATAACCTTTCAGAATCACATTTTTCAACACCAGTATATTTAAGTATAAGAGATGTTCCATTTGAAAAACAAAATCCATATTACATTTTACGTAGTTTTTTAAAAGACACAAGAAGATGAAATGTAGTAATAAGGTGATAGTGATAGATAGACAGCAATACATGATAAACAACTTGGAATGACTAAACTACTATGTTAAATACCATCTGAATGAAAACCAAGAGAAAAAGGATTTATGAAATACAAGTGGTTGTCATTACCTGTAGCAGAAACTAAAGTCATTTAATGAAAGACAAACTACATCTAAAGAAAATACTCAATTTAAACTGGAAAAAAAGAATGTAATCCATAATACTTTAAACAATTGTGCTTGATGAAGTGTACTAGGAAATCAGAAATATCTAAAAAACCAGAGCTTGAACAACTACAGTAATTTGAAACTAGTTCTACTGTATTTTCCATTCTCCTCTTTCATAAATATTGAAGTTGAACTGGAAATTATTTTTTTAAGTTCCTGATTTTCAGACAATGCATGTCATAGACAGTCTTAAATTTTGCACAGTAGAAATAAATGCAACTTAAATTACTGTTCCATCACCCATTTCCACTTACTGTGATAAACACAGAGCAAAGTTTAACAATAGTCTATGTCTTGTATTATTTCCAATATGGATGAATACAACTTCTTAATGAAGATTTTCTAATAGTCTTTGGTGGCACTTTCTGAACTGAAGCCGCTGCATTACACACACTAATTCAAGTTTGCAACAAGGGAAAACCTTAAGGTAAGGTATATTTGTTTCACTAGCACGAACAAAAAGAATGGCTAATACGATCAAGTCTTCTTCCTTGTTTAGGAGGGGAGAGAGAAGAACTGTGAACTCTTCAGAAAAAAGCAAATAAATCTCAAGCTCTCCACCTACTGTGTGTAAGAACAGTAACGAAAACGGAAGTCAGTTGGAGTTTGGGGATTTTTTTTGGTACTAGATGCAATTATATTAAATACTGCATGAATTTTTTTATGGCAATGGTGCGCTTCTTACCAACAGCTACTTTTTTCCCTGATTCAAATGCAGATTCAATTTCCCTAACTGCATCACAGAAATCTCTTTCTTTGTACACCCTCTTCCCTCCTATACCTTATTGGGATTCAATATCAGACAATATCTGAAAAACAGGACTAAAAAAAGTGATTTTGACATTTTGTATTTTCTGAAAGACTGTAATTATGGAAACAGAAAACAGGCAATGGGAAGGTCTGAAAAACATTTTCTGTAAGAAATTGTAAGGACATGTCAAAAAGAAGATAACCCAATTTAACTGGGAACCCCTTCAAACACATGAGTTTTATACTACTTCTTCATGTACCCACTCATTTCCGTGGAGATGTGACAACCTTGAAAAGCGTTCTTCAACATGCAAAAGATACCAAAGGAGTTGTTGCTTGCAGGCTATATGCCAAGCAGGTAAAGGGTAATTTTCCCTTCAGTGCTCTAGTACTGTTTATTCCTTGCATTTTAGTTGTGTCATGAAGCTTCACTGCACTAGAACCAGAAACAGGGGACAGCTGCCACCCAAAAGACTTCATTCATTTCAAAAACTAAAAGAGGACTGGCAAGGAAAAATAAGACAGGCAGGAGAAACTGGAGCTACAAAGAATGGAAGATAGGATGGCAGCGATATAATGTAATGATCATCTGACACAGACTGAATAGAATTAATTGAATAGGAAGTTCTAAAGCTACCTAAAGCAGATTTTCCTCTATAATTGTTATATCATCACAGTTTTTTACTTCATTACTAATTGAAGGACTTCATTCGTAGTTGAAGATTTATTTTTAAAAAATGTATTATTGGCCAAAAAATGGTGTAATTTATGCTATAATTAAAAAAAGTATATATTATCCACTCATATACTGGGGCAACGAAAAACAAGTAGGTCTTGTTTTTCAACTCAAACATTGCAAAGTACTTTTCTTTTTTTTTATTGATCTTTGTGCCCATCACTGCATGTAGACAATTCAGTGTCACCATCACTCAGACACTGATAATCATCACTGATAAAGACTAAAACCAGGCTCACATCAGATCAGCTCTGAAGATAATCCTTTCAAGATCTGGTACAGCAACCATAAATCCCTAATACAGAATAGTAACATTCCTTTTAATTGGCAAAGAGAAAGGATGCCTCCCTTACCCCACATGAGGATGAGTCACTAAAGCATTTCCTGCTTTTAGATTTCTTTATGCATGTATTTTTCACAGAGAGCCCATCATTTGCGTCAGATTTTTTAAAATATACACTCATAATAAGAGTTAGCCAGTTTTACCCAGACAAAAATAAATGAAAAACAAGAATTTATAATTTTATCCAATTCATCCCTGCAGCACAGAGACACTAGAGGGGCATAAACCAGAAGTAAATAAGAGGCAATAAGTAAACATATTCACAGAGTTAAGTATAATCAGTACTGCTGTGAAAAAAAACCAAAACAAACCAACAAAAAACTGATTGTCAGCTGTGTATAACAAAAATAATGATTTCTAATTCTGTCTTCGGAAATAAAACATTGTGTTACCAGTTCTACCAACAACCAAATGTAACATTCTTCCATCTGTTTTGATTTTTTTTAATATGTAAAAAGCATGGTTTTTCTACTCCTTAAATTAATAAAAAATGATACAGATAGCAGACTCTGATCTCCATGCAGACATAAATAACATCACATTATATGTGGCTCACAGAGGACCCAGTTTTCTCTCTGCAGTAAATCTAACAAGAACCGAGTTCCACTCTAACCCAGCTCTTGAAATAACTCTGTGACACTTCTGTCCATAAAAAGAAAAACTATAGTTACTTTCTCCTCATAATAATTTTCTTAATTCCCACTTCTACAGCTTATGTTCCAAAATACTGGACATGAAAAACACACTTGAAAACTATTTAGCATGAGATAACTTGTACTTTTAACAACCACGCATTCTCAGTAAGGAGCCATGATACTATTCATAAAGATCCACTCGGAGGTCTGAAGCACAGAGGAAACAGCAGCAGAGAAAGAGAAATGCTTGGCCACTCAGTTCAGGAATGAACTGAACTACACAGTAAACTGGAACTTAAATGCACATTCCTCTCACCCAACACAAGCTCCCCAGGGGAGTGGTCACAGCACCAAGCCTGGCTGAGTTTAAGAAGAGTTTGAACAATGCTCTCTGGCACATGGTGTGACTCTTGGGGTGTCCTGTACAGGGCCAGGAATTGGACTTGATGATCCTGATACCTCCCTTCCAACTCAGCATAAAATACATTACAGAAAGAAGCTATGTATTTTAAATAACTTTCACTCCACTGCCTGCTTTGCTGTGTGTTTAGATACTGCAATGGCTAGGTGATCCTATTATCCTTAGTCTGCATGATTTAACAAAATATTAAAAGTGTGCATGTGGCAAATCAAGATGACAGCTATAACCATAGTCAAAGTGTAAAAAGTAAATAATAAAATCTAGATTCTTTCCCTTGGAAATTAGTTTGCCTTTTTAGGCTCCTTGTAAAACAAAATTGAAAAACACACCAGAAGAAAAGTAGAATTCATAATTTTAAACAGATTACTTGTCTCCACTATGTGGATCTACATCTAAAATGTAAAAGCTACTAAGAATAATTAGTGAACAGGTTGATAGTTTTACACTCTGAAACAGTGTTTCCAGTACCTCAGAAGGAAATGGAAAAACAAACATGAATGCAGTATTCTGAACCTAAGAAGAAATTTCAGTGTGAAACAAGAAACCAATAATGAAAGAAAAGAGACAAAACCAAATTTAAAATAAGTATCTGACCCTTTAAAAAAATTAATTAAAATTGATTTTTTAAAAAGCATTTATACCTCCCATTTTATTAGCTGATTACTAGGAAAAGTAAGGGAAAAACTTCCACTTTTTAGAGAAAGCAGCATCAGCCAAATGGGAAACTTTAATATTGAGCTCCTTTGGCCTTAAAATAAGGGCTACTAAACTGTCAGTACAGAAAACTCACCCACTTTGTGCTTTATTAAGACAGGAGAAGGAAATAAAACCCTGAAGCAGAGTAACTGCATGCAAGTAATAGTAAATCAAACTACTATTATTAAAACATGTTTCAGTATCTCCACATAAAAAATTATATGCCTAGAAGACAAAAAAAATCACACTACTAAAATGTCTGCATGAATAATCTTACTTCCTAATATGACAGCGAATTATTTGAAGGCACTATAGCACATGCAGTCATATTTTAGATATTGGCATGCTTTCCAGTAAAGTCTTCTCCAGGTCTGAAAAGTCTCATGTCAAGTCAGCTTAGAATTTCATCTGCCACTTACTCACATGATGACATTTTTCTATTTCATACATTAAAATTAATGTGCTAGGAAAATTGGTCCTATTCTTCCATTTCCAGATATCAAATGCTACTTAAAATGCAGCAACTTTAACTTTCACATAATTGTATTTTTACATTGCAACTTTCTTACTCTAACAATTTTTTTAATATATATTATTCTACATTTTAACAAATTATAAACTTCCTGGCAGTACTGGCTGCATGCAGGCTAATAAAAATTAACACAAACCCAAAATCCAGGAAGAGTTACCTTTTTTGAACTATTAGGATTGGTGAAGTTATGAGTAGCTGAAAACAGGGGTGAAAATAAAAAAGCCTTAAGCACAATAACTACAGCTACTTCTAAGACTGTATTCTATGACTATAAGCTGTCTTAATCAGCCAGACCCGCACTTAATGTCAAAAAAGCATCTGGTAAATAAAAGTGCTGTAATAGCCAGGTGATTAAACATTTTGAAAAATTTTCAGGAATTTTATCAATTACAAGCAACTAATGTGGATTTGATAAAAAATCTAATATGAAATGAAGTTAATATGAAATTCAATTAACCAACCCATCACCTCAGCAATTATTATATTTTCAAAGTCATTTGCTTCCAAATCTAATCAGTTATTACAGCTGTATTAGTAATAAGCAGAAGTTATGTGTGGAATAATAGCAAGAAGTCCCAGTGCTGATTTGCATGGAGAAAACTCCATAGCTGTGCTGGGTTTGCACATCTGTTGTTAAGTCACTGATCCTCCTCTCTGATATGCTGACATTCTTCAACGCAACACAAGAAAAGAGACAGATAGAAAAGAGACTACTACTTCTTTATAGCTTTATACTGTATAGTATCATACACAGGGCTTTCTGCAGAGAAGAAGGAAGAGGATAAGGAACAAGGAAGAAAGAAGATATTAAACTTTCAAAAAGTTTATCTGTAAATCTAACTAAAGACAAAGTGAGAAAATTCAGATATAGTGGATAATGTGTTTTTTGAAAATATTCATGGCCTCAGTTTATTAAACACCTTTCAACCTGCTGTATGAAGGCCTTAGTAATACTGATTTTTGTTGTCAAACTGCTACACCAAGCAACCACTAATTACACTGTCTGATTACCTTTCAGGGACTGACCTGGTTGCCTTCCTGATAAAAAAAGGAATCTTGTCGGGAACTGACACAAATGAGAGGAAAATGTACTATACTCTGAATGAAAGAAAAGGTAGGGATGTAAACCAGCCGTATGTATGCTAATTTGGAGTTAACTGATTCATTTCTCATTCCTAATTTTGTATCCTTGTGTGCCTCATGCCTTCTGTTCAGATTTTGACGAATACATAATATATTTTTGAAGCTACGCAACTGGCATTACACATACAAATACTCAAAAAATACAGCTAATTGCAAAGAGGCAAATCTGGGCAAGATAAAAACAGTCCATGCTTCCTACAGAAAGAAATGTCACTGACTCCACAAAAGAGCAAACCTACCCAGAGGGAAGTAGTCTGTAATACACAATACATTTTCAAAGTGTTATTAGGTAGTAGTATCATGACACAGAAGCAAAGGAATTTTTTAAATTAAAACAAATATACTAGAAAAAAAATTAAAAATAATCTCAGCCATAACAAGTAAACTGTATTATCAAACTTCTGCTCTCAAGCTAGTTGAGCAATTTTCCAAGTCTCTATCTAGCTGTAAAACTGGTTGACACCTGAAAATTTTACCTCACAACAGCTGGGTATTCAACTGTTGCAAACACAATGTATATAAGCCAATCAGCTGAGTTTTAAACACCCCAATTCCTCTCTGATCTCAGACACAGTTAATTTGTCTGATGGTAAAACTGTACCTGTGCAGTATACCAGTGTAAACCTCAACAGAGCAGAGCTCTGAAAACATGAAACTGGATAAAACCACTCCCAGGGTAGGATTCAGCTCACCCTAATTTTAGATATCAACAGTGTAGTTCCCACACAAGACCAGCTTCTAACATCTCACGGAGGTTAATGGAGATGTAATCAATAGAGGCAACACAGTCAAGGAAGCAACTACATTTCAAACAAAGCATTTCTCAAGTGCCTGTCAATTAGAGGTAGGACACAGCTTACTAAACATACTTACCAGTTTAAGTTGTCATGCCATAAAGTATGCAAAATATCTACCCAAAACAAGCAGATTTGATGTTGGATGCACAGGAAACCTGCATCCTTCTGAGAGGCAGGTGGGATGCCCCACTGGGATTAAAATGGTGTTAGAAACCTGTATTAAGGCAACTGATTCCTGCATTCCACTGTCTATAATCAGCAGACATCTAGCTCAGATGGAGACACCTTCACTGCAGGCACCAAAAAAGAAATTAATTCTATTTTGGCAGCAGGAATCCAGAATCGGTGTAAGTGGATAATATAATTTATCACTGACAAAGACTTCAAGCTAATTAAGTAACCACCACAGGTAATTTTCATTACATAGGATTCCAAACCTTTCATTCAAGTGAAAAGAGAAGAGTGGGCTTTTGTTAAGTATTTTAAAATAAATTTTAATAATTTTTGAAGACTACTATTAATCTAATATTATACTCTGAGAGAACTATAAATGTGATCCAAGATCCTAGAGCATCTCTTTCTGTGACCTTCAATCCCTTCATTGCCTATTAGGATACCTAATCTAGGAAAAGAATTGTTACTTGTGGTTTTATTTATTAAAAAAAAAAAAAAAAAAAAAAAAAAGAGGAAAACCCCTATGCATACAGCTCACTTACAAATAAGAATTATCCAGTAACTAATGTGTTAGATATGTCATATTCTTGAATATTTGGGTGTGTGACAGTGTTAAAAACATTCCCCAATTATTCAATTTCTCAGTATGACAGTAAGAGTTACAGAATAATGATAATTAATAAGTTCTCCTTTATCAAGTATTTTTAAGAGACTTTCAGCCAAATCCTTGCTGCTTTACACAAGCAGACAGCTAAACGTAATGGTATTACAGCCAGACTGTATAGGATTAGAATGATTTGCTGTGGTTAATACACATCTGTAACATGCAGCATTCAGCCACTATCTCTTACTGCATTCTGTTGGTGCTGTCATTCAACACCTCCTGTGCTAAGCTAAGCGCATCTCTTTAAGCAAAGTGAAATCAATCTCTATTTTACAAGGACAGAGAAGAAATATTATTGAACTGGAAAAACTGCTTCAGAGACTTCTGCAGTGAGAACTAGAAGTTTCCACTCTTTTCAAGGTCACTTAACACTGCTAATCACTCAAACCACACAAAGCTTTCTTTGGCATATGAATACATGTAATATTTCTTCTTTATTACAGAAGAAGAAAAATCAATCTTGTTAATATGTTTCCTAAAGTATGCCCACATAAGTATATGCTATGTGACTGAAGACCAGAGTTGGAATCTTCTGGGAATACATACAAACATAAGAAATTATCATCAGGTGTATATGATAGGCCAAAAGTACTTCCATAGTCCTTCTACTGACAACCACTGCTATCAACTATTGCCACTTACTTACTTCGTCTACAGATCCAAGGAGCTTTCAGATGTTTACACCATAAACCTTCCCAAAGGAGAAATGGTTACATATTCTTTCTTACATGTTGCACTTACCCAATCCTTTAGGAGTAATGCCACTGCTATCAGCAGGATTGACCACCCAGTAGTAGTATTTCAGCGTGTGCATTAACTGCAGCACCGTGCCTACTCTGCGTATGGTGTTATAGATCGTAGCAGTCCCAATGAATTCAGCTGACAAGTACGTGTACAGAGACAGCTGCACCTAAAGAATGAAAGAGTTATCCGCATAAACGTAAGCTCTGTATTAGTAACCTTAAACTGTAGGGGTGTTTTAGAATATACTGTGGATACAATATCAAAAACTCAAAAACTAATTACAGTTTTGGTTAGGGCAGGGGCTGGACTGATACCTAGGCACCTAGAACAGATATTACATGATTTAAGTAAAGATGAACATATTGGCTTGTTTTCTACTACGACTTTTTATACGAGAAGTATATATTTTCAGTTTTTAGGACACTGCCACTTTTCATTTTGGTACACATATCTCAACTATAATTACTTAGGAAAACAAGTAATTCATTACTACCAGAGATGAAAGATAACATTTTATAGATTTCATCAAACTAGAATACATAATTTGCATTAAAATGAGAGTTTACATTAATGTGTAACAAAACACATTTTGCCTGCAATTAAAAATACAAAATTTTATGCTTAATCTGTAGGAAAACAATGTATTGCAACCACTAAAAAAGGGACTGGGTTTCTAGAAACAGTCATTAGATGGAATCTTAGGCAATAATCTAGCTTCTTTTAGGAATTTATAAAAGACATTGGAGTATATAGTTAAGCAGAGCATAGACCTCATGATCTAAAAAATCATTGCTATTACCATGTTTTAAAAAATCCCAACCAAACAAAAATCTATGTAGAATGTTATAAAAGAATATAGGTATTTAATTTTGTTGTAGGAGAGTCATAACATTATTCAAGTGTACTATTACCTTTGCAGGAGTATGTATCCAGATAGCAGGATTAAAAAGGATGTGATCACATAATTGCTTCAGTAGAGGTGCTCCATGAGATAATCCATCCAAATATTTTGCAAATGACAAAAATTGTTCCAGAACTGCTCTGGTTATATGAACTCTAGATGACTGGGGGGAAATAATCAGAAAGAAAAAAGATAAAGAAAAAAATTTCATAGTTCAGTTGTAATTATTTTAAAGAAGAAAAATTTTTTCTTTATCTTTTTTCTTTAAAATAATTACAACTGAACTATGAAGCAGTACTTTCACCTGGTGCATGATTACTAAATGCATGCAGTCTTGCATGTTTTCATGTCATTGAATATGAAGGCAATTTACACTTTCCAATAATATTAATGGTTTTTCTAATGGCTATATTTAAAAGGTTAAAATATTAACCAATAATTTTGGGTTTTGGTATTTTGCTTAGCTGGGTTTGTTTTCATTTTATTAAAACCCAATCAGGATCCTACATTTCACAGCACAATTCTTTGAGAACTTCATCTGAAGTCCTTATCTCTTCTTACTGAAAGTGGGTGTCTCAGTGTGTGAACACACATTACTGGGAGACTTCCTTTTGTTTCTTAAACTTAAGTAGATATTTAATGGAGTTGGGTTCATGGTTTCCACCAATTTTAGGAAACTTTCGGTTTCACAGCATATGCCATAAAATCACTGTTGAGACCTGCTCCTGTGTAGTAACATGGCATGAGGACTTTGACAGACTTCTCTGTATATTAAATTAACAAATTAATGAACAGGAAAAAGCTTTAAACATTCTTTCCCTTGCCTTCTCTACAAAATGTCAAGCACTAGAACAGGCTGCCAAGGGAAGTCGTGGAGTCACCACCCCTGAGGTACTTAAAAGACATGTAGATGTGGCACTGAGGGACATGGCTTAGTGGTAGACTTGGCAGTAGGGAGTTAACAGTTGGACTCAATGACCTTAAAAGTCTTCTCTAATCTAAATGAATCTGTGATTCTATGTTTCAATTATTTTTAACGCTGTAAGTACAGTCTGGGAATATGGAGATTTGTTATTTTTAGAACTGAAGTCTACTTGTCAGTAATACAAGTTCAGCCTGGATGCTGATGCTGATTGTTTCCTTTGGTTTGTACAACAAAATTCACAATAAATAATCTGGAAATAATAAGAACAAAAATGCTATTTGGAAGTTCAAGTAAAAAAAAGAGCTTTCTGTTTTCTCTGAAGTATTTGATTACATGCAAATGAACAACAGATACAACAGATAATTCACAAATAATAAATTTGAGACTGGCTAGGGAACAAAAGGATTTTTTTCCACCAAGGGTGCCAACTGAATATAAGAATATATTGAAAAAATAAGATACATCCTTTTGAAAAACTGCAGCCAAGTGAATATAATGTAAAAACACCACCCAGAAAACAACATATGTTTTAAGAATTATGCTGTGATCAATAGAAATCCTTTAAATATTCACATGCCCAAGTCTAATGAACATAGCAGGTGTTAATTAGAAGAGCATGCAAACTTTTTTTATAAAAAATTTCATCTACAACATCCTAAATTGATGTATTCCAAGTGCATAAACCACAGTGCTTTATTCAGGAGAAAGCCCTCCATGAGGGTTCACCAGTCTGCCTGTGTGTAACTTACCAAACCAAAGCTAACAGCTTTGTAAATTCATTCTGGTTATGTCACAAGAAAACCTACCCTTGGAAAAAACCACCACCTTAGGCTAGTTCTTTGACATTCTAAATCATATTTGCTTAGTAGTGAAAACAAAAGCATAGAAAATCTGCTTTTAGATATTGAGTGAAGGTATTTCCTAAGCCACAAAAAACAAAGGGAACAGAATGAGAGACACTGTTTATCATTCTTCTTCAAAATTCAGAACATTTTTTAAAGATGATATTATGATTTTACCTTCTTCTTAAAAGATTGCTTTGCTGACCTCATGGTAATAAAAGTCCAGTAGTAGACATTTAAGAATGTCAGATCCATAAGATTCAATTGTAGGACCATCACTATCTTAGTATATCGGAAAGTAGTTTGCTCTCAGATTATTTAATTATTTAACTGCAGTGACAGGGTGTCCTGAGGCTAGGAGGCAAGTGATATTCCTCAGGCAACTGAACTGAACCTAAGTTTTGTGATAACTGCCCATCATACCTGAAAATGAGCAAGTAAAGGGAATGCCCCTTGTGACTATTTCTTTCAGAAATTAAACTTTGTTACAGTTTTTCTTCTCCAAAACACAGAACCACTATTTCAACAATTTCAGAATTGAGTCACAGAAGATTAATTTAACTTTTATTAACATACACACAAAAAAAACCTTAAATCTCAATTATGACATTTCTGCTATATTTGTACAAACTAGAAACAAGAGAACTTTCCTAAGCAAGTTTGGGGGACAGAAAGCAGAGAAATGAAAATAATTTAAAGTGATTCACAAACAGATCAAAAATAAGAACATTAATAGGAGAACAGAACCAGCTCCAGAAAATTGATTCTTTGAATACTGGTCTATAAGAGGATGAGGAAGATGAGGAAGACTCCAGTTCACAACTTACAAAATATTTTTAATTTGCAATACTTATGTCACAAGTATATTTTATTCCACCAGTCATTTGAGCCAAGTGATTGAAAGTACCACAATGACAGTAGAAATACTAAGGAAAAAGATAAAAATACTCCAAACATACCTTTTCAAGGAGATAGCCAATGACTAGAAAGCCTTTTCCACCAAGCATTTGTTCTTGCATGGCCACTGAACTCTTAAGAAGCTCAACCAAGAAAGCCAATAGGGTAGCACTGCATGTAAAGAACAAGATTTTTTTCAGATTAAAAATGCATCTGTTGCTTTCTCAATAATCACCAGCTATTAAGTGAATCAAAACAGGCTTAAAGTGGTGAACAGTTCCCAGAAAGAATACAAATCTTTTTCTTCCTGCTGTCAAATTTCTCCAGTGATTTTTCACATATTACAATGGTAGGAGTGGGAATTCATATTTGAACAAGCACTGTCAGTACTCCTGGTTTGACCATGACTATCCCATGTTTTAAATACCCAGTCCTGAAGCTTGCAATGTTCTAGCCAAATTTTTGGCAGCTAAAAGAGGCAGAAAATGCTGAATGGAATCCAGCTGACAGTGGTAGAATGACACAGGCAGGGGCTGTGTCGAACATTTTACTATCCAGACTCACTATGCTGAACAGCAAAATTTGCAGCCACTAGGTATGTCCTCATTCCACACGTTCAGTCCCTAGAGTCACTATCAACACAGAAATGAGCCATAAAATGTTTGAACATGCCCATGGGCAATGATGCCCACCACAAACCACAGTGGAACAACAGCAGGGTGGAGAGCTTCCTTCACACTTTCTAAAGACCAAACATGAGAGTAATATCTGCTTGACCAAATAAAGGCTAAGGATTACTTTTCAGCCAGTTAGGAAAGCACAGAGAGACTCCAGAGGCCACAAGGAAATCACCCAACAGCCCATCCCAGTAGTATCTTTAAGTGAAGTGTTCAGAAAACACAGGGATGGAAAGTGGTCAGAAAAGGTTACAGTATAGAAACATAAGACTTCAGGGTATAGAATCATCAAGAAAGTGAAAATATGTTATTAAAACTAGCAGTAGAAACATGACAGATCAATCCACCACAGGGAAAAAAAATTATAATTGACTCTTGGGTGATGAGAATAAAACAAAAATATATTCATCTGTTGCTGAAAAACCCAGAGAAAAGGGAGAAGGAAAAGAAATTGTGACAGAAAGGAAGTATTCAAAATTCTTTTTCAAATATCTCAAAAAGGTAGATGACAGAATGTATGGTAGTGCATATATATTGCATACATAAAGTCACTATTCATTTTCTAAAAATTAAATAGACGTAACAGTTCCTAGCTTTATAGAGAAGTGTCTGCAACCATGGAAGTTCTCACACAGGTAGTAGGCACAGGCAAGGGTGAAAACTGTGGCTTTTGCGCTATGAAAAAATGACTTACAGGAAATATCCAACCTGCATTTGATATCTTTCAACTTTACTTACAGTATCTAGTCATCTAAAAGTTCACTTGCTCTTCAAATAGAACCTTTCACTTTGAAATAAATATTGAGACTGGTTAATCCATGCCAGCACCAAAAAATAATCAAAGTGCTGAGTAAAACAAGATTTATTCTACTTGTTGAGAAAGGCTGCCATGCAAAAAGAACACAGTGTAGCCAAAGCACACGCTGGGAACATGAAACAGTGCCTTGTCTTTCTTCATTGTTGAATGGTCATAATAATCCATCTAAAATCACACACAGAATTCTCCTCAGAGTGTCAGCAATAAAAGAACACAGATAATATCCATTTACAGTACTCCAAAGCTTTTATCAAAACAGCCTTTCAAGCTGTCACATCAATTTCAAACCAGGTTATATGCATCAATTTTTTCTTACCCCTACCATAAGTTCCTACTGTATTTGTCATCTAAAATAAGAATCTAATCATTTTTACTACATGAAAATCCATAGACAGCTCACATAAAGTGTTGAAGATTTAAATTTAGATTTTTTTCTTTTTTTTTTAATTGAATAGGAAAAAAAAATTCCATTTAGATAGATGGTGCTCACCACCATCTTCTATGAGTAACCTCACGACTTAGGAAAACAAGCCATTATGCATAAAGTCAGGATACAGCATACATCTGCAGAATTAGAACTTAAATTAAAATAGCAAATACAATTATTATTGTATTGAAATGTCCAAAAAAAATTCTTAAAATGGATTGCAAATATATTTGTAACATGAACATAGCACCAGACTTAAATTTATTTTCTATTCTCACAAGCACTTTGTCAAAAGCCTTTTAATTTGCATCATATTTACTTGTTCATTTTATGAATTTAGATGTAAACTCATGGGCTAGAGTTATTCTTATCGCATATCAATACAATCTCTATAAAACTGTTAAAAATTCTGATAGACTCTGAATGCAAGTTGTAAGACACAGACACCCTAACAATAAAGATTTTTCTCTTTATTCAAGCACATATAAACCACAAGTCAACTCAGAAATAATAAGTGACCAGTTTATACCTAACCATGCCACAGACACAGAAATAGACAAGCTGGTTCTATATAAGAAAGACTGACTCAAAAAAGTGTAGTAATTCAGATACAGCCAGTGCCCAAATATCATTTTTCAGATATCAACCATCTTTATGAGGGCTATAGCTTAAACTAATCCTGCCTGCCCACATTACCTCTGCACAGAGCTACCTTAGCTGCTACTGCAAAGTGATGCCAGTGTTTCTAGTTTCAGGAAAATGTATTAATTTAGCCAATGCCTTTGTGAATGAGCTATGCTTTTACTTAATTCCAAAATGGCTTTTAACATCTATTGATCCAGACACATAAAGATACCTCAATCCAGTTCTGCAGAGTCAGCTCGGGTCTGCAGGCAGTAACTCTAACTTCTAATCTTTCTGCATTATCCAAGATTGCCACCATAAATAATAGAGTTGAATGTAGTATATAGTAATTCAAATCTTGTGATAGCACATGTGAATGCATCATTACACCTTCAAGCACATTAAAAAATCCAAGTACCAGAAACAGCAGCAGTTAAGGAGAATCATCTGGCAGGCACAATGAAGTTTGAGATGAATAGTGTATAGGACCACAGTATTGATAAAAATTAACATAATAATTGAATTTAACTAGCAGTCTGCTCATATTATTATGCAGGAAATGAAGGAAGGAAAATATCTGTAATATTTTAACTCATAGAAGAACTATAAAATCAAAAAGGAAATGTTTTTATATTCTCACTGCGTGTACAGTACTGAAGCTATATACTACCTGAAGATGATCAGAGATAGGCAGAAAATAGACTACATGCTGTCTGTGGGGTTGTTTCTTTGTTTTTGGTTTTTTGGTTTTTTTTTTTTTTTGGGTGGGGGGTTGTATGGTATTTATGGTTTGGGGTTTGTTTTGTGGATTTTTTACCTCAGAGAGTTTGCTTAGACTTGTTTTAGATGAAATTTCCTTTTTGGAGGAGGAATGAGGAATGAAATTGCCCTAAGTAACAACTGTTGCACGCAACACTGGTTTCACATGCAATGTTCTTCGCCTTACATGCTTTATGCTAGAGAGCATCTGATCTGCCTGAATTCTCAGATAAACTTTCCCAAGCTCTTCAAAACTTCTCTTTCCCCACATTGTCAGACCGACCTCAAGCAAACGTGTATCTAGATATAATAATCCATACTGAAGTAATGTATTTTTCCCCTCAATATTGTATTCTAAGAATTTAGTCTAATTTGGAGGACTGTATCCAGAAATTTTAACAATTTCTAAGGATACTCAATTTATGTAGTCACCTTGGCAGCTGAACACAAATTAAACCTGAAGATTTGAAACATGAAAATATTTATCAGCAGAAACAGGTTGCCAAAATCATTCTTTTAAAAAGGTTATTGTTGACAGAGGTAAAATAATATTGATGAGAAGACTGTCTTCTAATTGGAACAGTTTTTCAGACAGAATTTAACAAAATCACCAGCAACTAACATGCATCGAATTGCTGCACAGCACGCATTAAACTTGCAAAATTCTGTGCACAGCTACACAAAATTTCTCTCCATTCTTTGCTATTTTCAACACCCCTAGATACAAAGGATACTTCAGCCCATTCCTACATCTCTTCCATACCATGCCCTTCCTAAAACAGATCAGTTTGTCTGCAGTGGAGCCAAGATACAGATGAAAAATGAAACTATAAATGTCAACCAACACTAAATCAGAGAACTATGATAACTACTGAAAATATAACTAATTTCAGGAAAAAAAATCCATCAGTTTTATAATACTAAAAAGCAGGAAAAAAATGATTGACCAAAGCATGATGATGCAGTACTTCCAATGGTTATGATACTGTTCAGAAGGACCTTAGAGGTCAGGAATTTGAACCATTAGGATAAAAGTGAAATTTGTCTTGGCTTTTTGTTTGGTTTCTTTTGTTGCTGTTGCTGTTCTTTTATTCTATTTTATTTTTAAACCACTACACCGATCAGTTTCTCTAGGCTCCTCACTCCCGTGATAATTTTCTCTGTCAGATTTGCCTTAATGTAAGTTTCGTCTTGGATCGTGTATTACAAATTATCTGGATTAGGTTTTACAAAAGGCACCTTTAGCTATGGTAGGCATGTTGCTTTGGAGATCTAAGTATGATTATTAATAATAGACCATTTAACTTCAAGAGGCTATATAAAAGAAAATTATGCAGGTATTTGTTTTGTCTGATTCTCCTTGGGAAAGAATCCTTTATAAAGATAAAAAATCCTTTGTTTGTATGTTCACCTCCTCCAAAATAATACAAAAAAATTGTATGAGTAACCCCATCACAGGCTGTTAATATGATAACTATTGAAAATTAATCTTAGCATAAACAGATAAAGTGGTATAAAGGAAAATCATACACCACCAAAAAACATTTCCATGAGCTACAGCTATGGCAGCTCTCTAAAGTGCTTTCTTAGCTTCCAGTTTAAGTATGTTTTTTTCTTTCTGCAATCTTGTTGGAGAGAAAGGGGAAGTGACTTCTTTCTTATGCCTTTTCAATTCTTGACTTGTAACGTGTGATGAAGCTAATAACACTACTAATCATGTTTCATGCATAAACATGAATCAGCTGAAAAGGGCTTGTGTGAGAGAACTAGAGAGGCAAGTCACCTCTGCTTACAGGCAAAACATTTTGGGACACAGACTCCAGTAATAAATTAGCCACCCTTAATAGCCCCTGGATCTTCTGGAGTATGCAGAGGTAGGGCAGGTTGGGAGCTTGCAAAGGATTTCTACTACATGATGCAGTGGCTGTATCTTCATCAGAAACTCTTGTCCAGGCAGTCCGATTTGGCAAGTCACATTCTGGCTGTCACAGTTTGGGAAAATTCAAGTTCAACTGATTTTATCTGAGCACAGCTAGGTCACACTAGTGATGTGAAATTTTGGGAGCAATATCCAGCATTCTTCCCTTCAGAACACAGAGGGAGAAGGTTACCAGCACTCAACAATGCAAATTCTGAACTGTACACTGGGGGCAGCAATGGACATACCACCTTTAAGCAATTAAAGTGGACCTAGACACTGTATCTATTTAGTATGATAAACAGTAGATGGAGTCTTAAATTGTATTGCATCATGTATGTGATCCAGCAAATCCAGTTAGGAACTTCTAGAATAAGATTCTCAGGGAAGCCCAAGCTGGACCAGGCTCCTGGAAGGATCTGTGGCCCCATGGAGAGAGAAGCCCATGTGGGAGCAGGTTTGCTGGAGGGACTTGCGACCCCATGGGGACCCACACTGGAGCAGTGTGTTCCTAAGGATTGCACCCCATGGAAGGGACCCACTTTGGAGCAGTTCATGGAGGATTGTCTCCCATGGGAGGGACCCCGTGTTGGAGCAGGGGAAGAGTGTGAGGAGTTCTTCCCCGGAGGAGGAAGGAGCAGCAGAGATGATGAACTGACCATAACTCCTATTTCCTGTTTCCCTGTGCCACTGGGGAAAAGAGAGGGAGAAATAGGGAGTGAGGTTCAGCCCAGGAAGAGGGAAGGGGAGGGGGGAAGATATTTTTCAGATTTATTTTATTTCTCATTATCCTACCCTGATTTGATTGGTAATATATTCAACTTATTTCCCCAAGTTGAGTCTGCTTTATCTGTGAGAGTATCTGGTGAGTGATCTCTCCCTGCCCTTATCTCAACCCACAAGCCTTTTGATATATTTTCTGTCCCCTCTCCAGCTGAGGAGGGGAGTGACAGAGTGGCTTTGGGGGGAACTTGATACATCCAGTCAGAGTCAGTGCACCATAAGCACTCTATGTTTCTTTTCATTACATTAAATGCCTTATTGTCCTAAACTGCTAATTTTTTTATTTAATCCAGAGCAATGAAAATCAAGATGAAAAGTAGCAGTCTTGGAAATGAAGTTAAAAGACCACTCTCCTGAACAGCAGGTGCATAATTTCATCTGAGAAAACACACTTAAGGTATGAACACAATTTCCATTCTTTTAATTTCAGTGTACAAGAGCAGAAGAATATATACAGTGCTCCAGAAGCAGAATTGTAGGTTGTTACAATACTTGGTCTCATGGAAGATGTAGATAAGGCACACAGGGGTATACATGTAACAGGAATAAAGACCATTTACAAAGAATACCACTAAACCATGAATTTGCTATATTCATATTGCCCTGCTTTATAATTTAAAATTTTATTTACAACAAATCTATTAATTTAGAAAATTGAAATTCTATATGGATCAAGATGATTAAAAAGCAAGGTGTTCCCTCATAGTACTGTTAATAAAGCCCTTGTAATGATAAAAAAATATAAACAACAAATCAAATAATTGAGAACCCTGAACTTATTACACAGATTTTGATATCTGCAGGAGAGAAAGAGGTAAGAAGGATTCAGAAAAGTAGTAGAACTGGGGAAGCCCTCTGCTGCTGTTGTAGATATGTTTTTTATAGCTAAGACAGGTATAACTGAGCATCAGATACAGTTTAACATAAAGAGAGAGGCTAATCTAATAAATAAGGGGGAACAAGGAAAGGACTCATTAAGTGCACCACTCCTCAAATGAACCTTTTCATATTTAGCACTCTTTCCCCATTACCTCATTTCTTTGATCCCAAAAATATTTGATTCTTTCATTTCCCTACTTCCTTGTTCACTTCCAGTATTATTGTTCTTGATATCTACATATCATTAAATAAAATATGAGAAAATAATGCACATACACCAAAACCATGTTAATTTAAAATATGTTACATCTCATCAAGCAGCCATTTGCTTAAATTTTTTTTCAATATGTTCTTGAGTTAGGATCACATCCTCTTGTATTATGCATTTGTACAATCATACAGCACAAGGAATTACAGATCCCTTTTTAGAATATAATCTAATTATAGAGGAAATGCATTGACCTAGTCAAGAATAGGTTTTTTTCTACTTACAGTTCAACTAACTCCAGAAATGTTCTGTACATTTTCAGTCAAACATTATGAATGTTCTCACTCGCTGGGTAGACCACACACTTGGGAAGAATTAGTCTTTATCTCAACTTCTAAAACTTACATTACATTAGCTCTTCATTTTTAAACAGATCTAGTTATTGCTTTGTCATCTATTACAGATTCAGCTCATTAATGAATTTAACATATATTTTATCCATATGTGGGGACACATAAACACATAACCTTCCTTATATTAAAAAAAAGCATTTTTTTCTTCTGCTTTGCCAGTAAATAAAAACATACAGGGATTTTTTTTCCAATCTTATTTCAAACCAAGCATTTCTTTTTCTATTTCCCTTACTCTACAATGCTTCAATGCAAAGTACATCCTGAAAAAGAGACTTAAAAAAAAGGAATATTCCACACGAGACAATACACAACCAGCTTTTCTGCCTTTCAAATTTGTTGTCAGTTTTAGTATTATTTAATTATTTTTTCAGTTAACTAATTTTTAACTGAACTATCTAATGCAATAAGAAATATCCAGAATAATTAATAGAAGAACATTCTAGGCAGGAAAACAAGCCATGTGCTCTGCATGACACACCTATTTTATTACTTTATTCAAATAGAAATAGCTTACCTTGTCCCTAAACACTGCTTTCTAGCAGGCATTGGTTACAAATAATCCTACAGGGAAACACCATACCAGTTCTTCAGCATTACCTTTTCAGATTTGTTACCCCCAAATGTTTGGGCTGCACATTTTTCTGGAGAAATATAGCTATCCCGTGTTGCCTCTAGGACAGGAGCCTGCCCTGACGAACAAGTGGCAAGAGATCTTTGCAAAAATAACTATAGATGAACTAGATTTGAGCAAGGAGTTACCATCCCCGGAGGTATCTAAAAGATGTGCAGATGTGGCATTTAGGGGTGTGGTTTAGTGGTGGACTTGGCAGTCCTAGGTTAATGGTTGGACTCTGTGATCTTAGAGGTCTTCTCCATCTGAAAGGATTCTATGATTCTAAGTCAGCATGGGTACTGACAGACTCCTAGGTAGTCCTTTTCAGGCTCCCAGTGGAAGCATTAATGTAACATCTCTGAAGGCTTTTCAACTTAGAGATGTCTTCCATAGTATCAGAGGAGAGACTTCATGGGTGCCAGCTTAAAATTCTCTTGGCATGTCCCCAGTCACTGCTGCAATTTTAATATGGTCACAAAATACCTGATCATAGCTCTATGACTTTTTGACCACATATTAATTGATTTTTGAATGTTATGACATATGAATTCGAATGACAGAGACCTTGAGGAGGTCAACAACATGCTGTTTGAAAGTAAATAATTTTACTTTTTCTCAAGTAAAAGCGTACTGATTTCTTTCAGAAGTTGGAAGTACTGCCATAAAACTACCCTTAAAGACTCTAGAGTGATTTGAATTCATTATTTAATCATATCGGTTTTCTGCCAGTTCCACTGGGAATCTCATCAGATCAATACAATTTACATATTGTACAGTAAACTACTTTTTTAAAAAGCACTAATTTTTTCAAATAAACAGAGTAAAATGTAGAAAAAGTTATAGAACATTCCCACACAAAAAAAAGAAGAAAAAAAAAGAAAAAAATATTTTAAGCTCAATTTAGTTTTTATCTTGGTTAAAAGAGGCTTACCAAACTGTTGTTTCCACCTGACTGTCATGCAGCTGTCGATTGTCTAACTGGGCAAAGAGAGGAAAAAGGACCTGGATCCCTCCAATGGAATGAATTGCGCTGTGAATGGAGTGGGTTACAATAGCTTTCACATCCTAAACATATAAAATAAAGGAAAAACCACAATTAATCTCAATTTTAAAAGACAGTTAAAAATATAATTTTGGAGCACTTTATCACCAAATTGAGTGCAGACTTTTTTAAACTGTTTCATTACTTATATTTCAATTATAACCACTATTTATAAAGGCAAACATTAAACAAAAAAATTTCAGTATCATGGAAAACTGTGCCTTATGGTATGCTCTATATTTCTTATGGAATACTTTTTTCTTGCTTTAGAAAGTGAGCAAAGAAAGAACAGTTTAAGTTACATTAAGAGCTGACAGAACACAAAATAACAATCTCTACACTAGCATGCAAATCCTCTGTGTGATGTTCAGCTAACAGTAACCACAGAACATCAGCTTAGCAGCACAAACCTGAAGCATGAGAGCATGGGGGGAGTGTACAAAAATTGAAGGATTCTCCTTTGGTGAGGATTCAAGGCATAGCTGAGCATCGGTGGCCTTTGCATTATAGGTAAAAGCGATGCTACTTGCGAGTTTCCCATCATACAGCACTTGTTTATGGTGCTCAGCCAGATGAATGTCACTCTCGGATTTAAATTTGAATGTGCTCTGAAAAAAACCAAAAGTTTGACAAAGTCATGAATTTAGACAAATTCCCTGCCACATAAAATATGCAAAAACTACATTGGACTTGAGAGGGAATAAATAAACTACTAAACTTTGCTTGCATTTACCAGTAGTCTAATGCTACTGAACAATGAGATTTTTTTATTTACTCTGCACCTCACCATTATATCAATACAATATTTGGTATTTTATGTATTATCTCTCCTTTCAGCATCAGTGTTTACAAGTTTCAGAAGTAACTATCTTAAAAAAAGTCACATTAAGTATCCATAAACATGCTAAAATAAAAATTAAGCATAAAACACATCAAAAATAAAGAACAAATTAAATGCCTGGTATTTTAGTTTATATAAACTAACCTAAATTAGCAGATAAATGCTATACCATGTTGATTAAAGTAACAGTTATTTTTGAACAGCATTAAAAGCCATGCTTCGTTAAGTCAGGAGTATATATAAACAAGCTACTTATATTAAAAAAAATCCAAAATAAATTATAAATGCCGTATTTCACACTAATTATTCTCAGATTCAGAGCTTTTCTAAGGAAGACTGAAGAATTTCATTGTTATTTTTAAACATATCATGATTTACATCTGATCTAAAACTAAGTTTTCTGCCAACACTGACAAATCAATAAGGCACAAGAAAATAGATTTCTGTCTTTTTGCAAAGCATTGTCAGATGTACTTGGCATGTAACTTGCATACAACCATCATTTAACAGTGGCAAAAAGCCAACTAGTAGTAAGTAACACAGTAACACAGTACAGTGCTGACCTGATATAAGGAAAGCAAATTTGTAAGAAATGACCAAAATTTAATGATGATATCTAACCATCTATCTATAAAATGTTATTTCTAAAATATTTACTAATTTTAAAATAATTTATTTCTGAGGTTGTATTTGAATCGTTTCCCTTGCTCTCACTGCATATAGTGATCAGAGTTCTTTTTATGCCTTTGGTCCTACCAAATCTTCTCTTCCCCCCCACCCAGTATGAAATCCTGTGTCATGAAACTACTGAAAGTACCATAACTGAGGTTTTTGTTATTCATTTTAGAATTAAAATGGGAAACTTATCAGTGTATCAGCTGCTCTTTCCAAACAAATTAGAGGTTCCTACCGTTTATGTAATCCCATAAATCCTATTCAGCCTTTTCAAAGCTCTCAGGGCTGATAGAAACCCTGAAAAAGTTCTCTTTATTACAGCCAAACAACGGGAAAATCGCATCTGCTTGAGTGACTGACACGTGGCAATATAAGATCTGCTGACTAGCACGTCTTTGTACATGGGCCGTAAGTTGAACAGACTGGCCACCTGACTGGAGCTGCAGGAGAATCCATGGAGCACATGTGTTGTTCAGCACTGTCCCAACCTCGGTGATGCATGGCAGAAGGGAGCCTGCAATGCTGACAAGGTACAAGATGAATGTTCCATGACAGAAAACACAACCGGAAGGGCAAGTCTGTGGTTCAACCTGCATCTGACAACGAAGCCAGATTAGGAGGGGTGTTGCAAATAGGTGGAGGAAGGTGTTGTTTTCCCTCTGCTTAGCACTGGTGAGGCCACACCTGGAGTTCTGGGCTCCCACTGGGAGCCATGGACTTACGGGAGAGAGTGCAATGAGTGGCCACTAAAACACTAAGGGACTGAAGCATCTCTCGTATGAGGAAAGGCTGAGAGAGCTGGGACTCTTCAGCATGAAGAAAAGAAGCAGCAGAGTGGACCTCATATATAAATAACAGAAGGGAGGTTAAAAAGAATATACAGTCAGACTCTTCTCAGTGGTCCTCAGTGGCAGGACACAAGTCAATGGGCAAAACTTGAACACAGGAGGCTACCTCTGAACATCAGAAAACACTTTTTCACTGTGAAGGTGTCCAGCAAGGTGATAAAATCTCTATCTTGGGACATATTATTATGTCAGGACATAGTTCTGGGGAACTGGCTCCAGGCGACCCTTTTTGAGCAGGGAGGTTGGACCAGAGGACCTCCAGCTTCCAGTCGCTTCCTACATCTTCAACCACTCTGTGATTCCGTGACTTGCATTTGGGTTAGGAGTCCATTTTGTAGGGAAACTCCCAGTGATCCCCACTTATTACTCTGTTTATATTGCAAAGCTGTTCAGAACCAAAGAGATTTCTTTTAAGCTGGAACTCAAATGTCCTGCAATTGGTGGTATTCATTCAGCCCAAAGGATCAGACTACAACTAATCCAAGCCAAAAACACCAATATAATACATTAAGAGTATTCAGTCCTCAGCCAAATGTTTTAATCTAGAAATGTGTTCCTATTGTGCTACACTACTTACTGAAATACAAATTCCCAAAGAAGGAATATTATGCTTAGAACTTGAGAGCTGGCTCTCTGTTGATATGGCTGCCTACATCTCACTTATCAGAAAATGACTGCTACAGATTATAGATTTGTCATGAGGAAGGTGACATGTATTTCACCCCAGAGGGCATTTTAACTATACATAGAAATCTCTGTGCACTTTCTGCAGAGGAAAAATAATTTAGTGATTTCATTGATTTCCACAGATATCTACATGATTTATGTACTGTATTTCAATGTTTTACCACATGAAAACACTTATTACCCTGAAAATCTTTCATGCCTCTCAGCTTTTTCAGATTCCAAAACTCATAAGGTTTTTCCACTATACAATTTTTCATAACTTTGCTGTTTAAGTATGTCAAAGTGTTTCAGCAGAAAATCTAACCATTGCTATGAAATTTTGCAATGTTCTAAACTGCTTAAGTTAAATCAGTTTTATACACAATTTTGGAATTAATCTACCTCCTAGTTGAAAGTGTTTAATATGCTGTGAGAAATTATCAGAGATCACTATTTGAAAGTCAGACACAAATAAGTCATGAATCAATATAATACTGCCTCACACTTTTTTTGGGCAAAAACCAAGAATTAAAGGAACATTCTGCCATTAGAGGCTAACAAAAGTGATCATAAATTGGAAATTCTGGTCTCCTACCCAAAAGATTATTGTAAGAGAACGGAAAGAGAGGCTACAAATTCTGATATATGATACTCCTTTATTACTAACATTGATCCACAGAAAGAGAAAAGAAATTTAGTATATGTGTATTGTACTGGGGACTTGGGAAAACACATCCACAGGAGGGTAATAGAAGCTGTTGTGCATATAAGCTCAAGTTAGTGGTCACTGAATGCATGCCACTCTAAGGTCTGGCACAAGCAGTGTGAGGGCACCAAGACATAAAAAAAGACCCTTGGATTTAACGTATTCTACGTAGGTAAAAAATATATATACAGGATCCATATAAAGTATGTTTGTTGCTCCTATGGAAATAGGAAGGAACAGAAAGAGATGAGAACTACTCCAGCACTGTGTTCTCCAGTAAAAGAATCTATGCTTGATCAGGAACACTGCTTAAGTACCAGCAGCTCTCCCCCTTCCTTTAGCAGCAAGTCCGTGGCTTTTTGATTTACTATTCACTACATTTTGCCCCTGTAGGTTCAGTGATCATACAGAAAATATTACCTTGTACTATATAATTGGTTTAAGCAAATTTAAATTTTCAATGCTATTTTGTGTATGAGTGTGCATACATGAGTGTATTCTTACGGCAATCTTCTTATGTGACAAAAAGATTGATATTGCAGCACTGATCAAGAGCAAACTCGGATGCAGCAACATACAGAATAATCTGATAACTTGCTTTGAAATGCCTATGGGACGATTAGGAGGAGTGGCACAGATTTGACAGGGCTATTAGAACAGGGCTTTGAGAAACATCCTTTTATAAACAGCACCAAACACTGCTATCAGATGCATCTCTTCCTCTCACATTACCTCCCTTGTCCCTCCATCCTGTTTATCAGCCCCTTGGGATCCCAGCGCAGACAGGCTTTCCTCTCTGTGCTGCCTGGGAATGAGGATGGGCAGCAGAGAAAGCACAGTGAGACCAAGGATGCTGCTCTCATTTCCTTTTTCTTTCTTCAGTCTCTAATAACTGAAAGTGTTAGTTACTCCATGGAGTAGGTAGAAGTCCTGTTCAGCAGTGGCAAGGCTCAAAATGAGCATGCTTTATTACAAATAAAACCTGGGAATGCAAATATGGAATCACAATATGTTTCCACTAAATATAGTTTTAAATTTCAAGATACACTATTAATTTATTTGGGAAGACTTAATGGGGAAGAGACAAATCACATGGTTCTATCGCCAATGTATTTGCCTTTCTTCCCCTCTTTAAAATTTGATTATGAGTAATTTCTTTGCAATAGCTACTAAGAGTGTCAGTTTTTCAGTATTGCTACTCATACCGTGTAACATTTTCTTGTTAAAAAAAAGCCTTTTGCTACAAGTGAAAATTTAGTATTTCAAACTAAAACATCTATTTGCCTAAGAAATGAATATATTAGGGCATGCTTGTTATAACCAAATGCATTCGTAAGAACATGTTAAACAAAATCAGCATGGAAGTATTATGATCTGCTTTTATGTTATAAGCATGTCACGTGCAATAAATAATATAAACAATATAAATAAATATAAAATTATTTGATGTGCATAATAAGTAAGACTTATTTTAATGACTTCTCTAGACAATCTCAAAACCTGTTGCTTCTACCTGCACCACAGAACAAGCATGGGACAAGGTGCAACAGATTAATTTTTATTTGTAGTTTAAGCTCTCTCTTTTCCTGAACTTTGGGGCTTTGGTGTCATTTGCAACATTATATACTATATATATTCACAGATATATGCAAACTGTCCTGTATGCTGGTAGCTTACGCCAATTTCTCTGTATTCCAGAGGTTTTAATGGCAGTCATTGCAGACTAGAGGCATTATGAATGACTGTGAGGGCAGCTAAATAAGAGACAAAATCATAGTCTCTTCTCATGAACAGAGTAACTAGAGCAAAGGTCGCTTCCCCTAAAGAATCAGATCCTCAGATATAATGGACCAAATATGAATTGTAAATCAAAGGAACTGCCATATGCTGTCACAGGAAAGAAAGAAGATCTGTATGAAGACATTTTCCAAAATTCTCAACTATTTTGAATAATCCTTCCTTGGGAGGAAAGGTTTGGCACAACTGGAGTTCACAATTCATCTAGGGTCTTTTTAGGAAAAGTTGAACAGTTGAGTTTCCCTGCTGGCTAACAATACCAACAATTAGAATGAAAAGGACATGTAGCACACGACTAAAGAAAAGTTTCTGAAAGGCCAGTTTGCATCAGCAAGTTGGGTAAGAGCAAGAACATGACCTGTAGTATTCAGCAAGACAAGTTATATGTCAATTGAGGCTCCCTTAGACTACTGAAGCCCATACTGAAGTATTCTGAACTGGCGGACCTTTGCACAAGCACAGAATCTGAAAGAATTTACAGAAATACTCTAAAATGAGATACAAAACAGGCAGGCTTTGAGTGAAAGCTAGAGTTGGTGCCCTGAAATATCTAAATTGCAAGACATGGTTCCTTTTTTGGTTGTGAGTAGATCTTGCATTGGAACAGGGTCAAAAAAAGTCTTCTGTTTTGACTTTTTTTTTGGGGGAATAAGAAAGCCAAAGAAATAAATGTTATTCTTTCTAGGGAACTGCTTTGGGAGCCTGTTCTTTTTAACTGGTATTAAATAGTAAAATACACTTCCAGATTTTTAGACAAGGAAGAAAACTCCTTCAGAGAGCAAGGGGGCAGTAACTGTGCTGAGTACATGACCCAAACCTAAAATCATGGTACACAAAAGAAGAATTTCCCCAAAATATTAAATATATTTGACATTTTAAAAAATCAGTAAGAAGCTACAGGTGTGCAGAAATGTAGTTTAAGGGAAGCCTATGAATCAAACAGGGCAATTCGACAACTGTAATAAGGTTACTGCAGTAACTACCAGAAATGTCATTTAGCATGAAAGCTCATTTCCTTATCGACCCCTTCAACACTCAAAAAATATTACATAATAATTTTCACTTCTTCAAACACACGAAAGCCCTATTCCTATTTGATATGACTTTAGTATGCTTCTGCATACTGAAATCCAATAATTTAATAAATTCATAAAGGTTTACTACATTTATTATTAAGAAGTATAAGGCTACATTAATTTATTTTGTATGACCAAAAAATATTTGCAGAAATATTTGTCCAAACAAAACACAGTATTAATTTTGGAATAAAATACTCCTTGTTTGCACAGGTTATGGACTTTTCTTAACTGACTATATATTTTTAGTTTCAAGGCAGATTTTAACCATCAACCACATTCAGTAGATTTCCTCTTCTCCAAGTAATCCTGACATATACATGGTTATTTACACTACATAGATACATACAATAGAAGGTATTTCCAACTTTCCCTGTCATAAAAGTTCTAGCTCTAATAAAATGATTAAGAGTATGCATTTTCAGCACACAAAATTAATACTATTAGAATCTAAATGTTGATTTTTACTCGTGGCCTTTCAAACTTTTTATTTTCAGAGTAAATGATTTATATTGAAAAAACTGAAAGTCTACTTCAGATGAAACCACAAATTTCAAAAAATTAGAAAAAAGAAAGCTTGGGAATAACTGATAGTATAAACTGAAATTCAATATTGTTTACCTAGGCTTAGATTTAGTTTCAAGTATTATCCACTAAGCAGCTTCTGCAGATTTCTGCAGAGTATCTGTGTCTTTCTTGATGAAATAATACCATACACAGCCATTCTAAGACAATTTCTGACTAGAGATCCAAGTTTATGCATGCACCATTAATTTGTCCAATCTGTCCCCTCAATGTTAGTGACAAAGCATGAGTAAAAAGCTCAACCTTTACTTCAACAGGACTGTCTGAAACCGTGCATTTGTACAGAATTGGTTTATTATGCCTTGTTGAATGTTAATCTGCCTTAACTCAGGATTTTTTTAACACAAACAGCATCGAAGTTATTTCTCTGGTATTCAGTGCACCAAATACAAAATTTCTCTAATCTGATTACGACCCAAAGTGATAAATTTCACATACAAACATGTTTCAGCTGTGCTTTGAACAAAACTTTCATCTTTCAAAAAGATGGTAGAAAATTAGGGTTAGTGAGGATACTTGACAACATAGTCTTAGGTTGCTGAAAACAAATCACATGAAAAAATCTTCTTGATCCTAAGAAGAATTTCCGCATGCATATATATCTTCCCACCATATCCATCAATCATTTTCTTTTTCCAGTTTCATGCTTCTTAAGATCCAGTTACCTTATATCCAGGTCCTAACTGATGTATTGCAAAAATCTGTGCTGGGTTGAGCGCTTCAGTGAACACATATACTGCTCCAAGCTGGCCACAGAACACTCTATTTGCATCAGCAGTCTCCGAAGATCCAAGAAAACATTTATCATAGCTCTGTGTCAGAAAGAGGCAGTTAATAATGAAATAATATTAATGCACAGCTACTGAAGCCACAAATAAAGGGAGGCTGTAATTTAAAAGACAAACAAACCATTATCAACCTTTTATTACTTCCCTGTGGTGAACAACTTCATTTGGAATATCGTAGCATTAATTGTTTTTGAGGTCCATATGAATGGCTGCTAGGATTTGTTTTCTATTACTTGGTCAACATACAACAGAGAAAATTGAAATAGTACATTCAAGTACAAAATAATCCCCCCTATTGCCTTCTAGGAATATGAAACACTTGAATTTCCTTGTAATTGTACTCAGAACTCCTACTGCTAATACACGAGAACACATGCTGAAATGCCCTCTTCTGTCACTCTTCTGCCAATAGAGCTAAACACCTCTAGCAGAAAAAAAAGGAAACAAATACAGATTTTCTAATTTGTAGCTGGTGCACAGTTTCCCTCTCTCACCACAGCCTATAATGAATCAGTTTCACCTTAAATCCTCTTCTGCCTTCTTCTATTACTCACAAGAGTTTTTTCCATTCCTTCTTCCAAAAACTATCCCCCCCTCTGATGTTCTCCATCTGTCCTCCACCTATTATTTCAGATTAGAAGGGATTTTTTGTGGCTATTTTGTAAGGATTTGGTTAAGTTCTTCAGGTGCTTCCAAAAAACCTGTCTAGAACAAAGACCTGAGAAACCGGAAAACAGGATGAAGCACAAAAGGACAACAGGAGGAATCTCAAGGATCCTTGAAGGTTATTCTCTCAGCTTCCTTGAGTCAAATGTACTTTATTGAATGGAAACAAGGCTCTGACCTCACTTTCTGATCTGAATCAGCAAACCAGTAGAACCTGCATTAGGAGACCTGCTTTTTCATCTGGCTTGACTGCAGAGTTTTACCTTAAGGAAAACTCTTGTCAGTCTAGAGAATTAAATCAAATATGGTGAACTGTTACAGCAACTGGTCTAGGTGAGTAGGCTATTAACAAGGAGAAGGTGACTCAGGTGTAAAGACAGACAAAGATCTGGAGCTCAGCTTTAAGAACAGGTGAGAAGAAGTATCCAGGATTTTATCTTTGATTTATCCTACCTTGATTTACCTCTTTTAATTTTTTTCTTTTGGATTTATATCTTTTAAGTAATGTTTTTGACAAAATTAAAAAACTTTTGGCAAAAAACCCTACACTAAAATTGATTCATAAAGTTATATCCAGGAAGTACAGTGCAAAAGACGGGTTAATAAGACCCCTTTGACTCCTGGTAAACCTAGTGGCAAAATTTTATAAAAATTTTCAGTTACTTTATTCAAGTCCTACTTAGCCTTGAAGGCTTTCCTGACACTGTGCCATTACTGTCAGAAAGTGTTACATCAATTAATGTTGAGCAATTGCTATTTTCAATGGTTATTTGAGGGATTTGTCTGAGCCACTGATGCTACTTTTTTCCTAGTTGATATTTAAATATTCTGAGACTACCTTCCTGCATATTATAAGGGTATTCTTCTGAATTCCTCTAGTAATCATTAATTGCATAACAGATATTGTAGCTCTCAACATATTCTGAGTTCAAATTATACTTAAGTTCTAGCTTTGTTAGCCTGTAGTAATTTCCTGTTCTTTTTTCATTCTTCCCAGTTTACACTTTCTCATTTCTGGCATCTCATTCTTGATTAGGTGTTTCCATTATTTTTAATTGGAGGGGAGGGCTAACTCCTGATTTCCTGGTATTTTTATCCACATCTGTTCCAGATGCCAAGCAATCTGTAAACCTGATTTATTAATTTATTTATTTAGAAATCAGCACCCTGTTCTCACAGCTCATTTAGTCTTCCTCCAATTATCTCACATTTCCACAGTTTTAAACCTGACAGACACCAAGTTTGCTTGGCTATTTTTGTACATCCCTGATAGTATGTCATTATCAACTCCAAGACAAAGTGACTGACAGATCTACTTCACTCAGTCCCTTGGCCCAAAACCTCCTATTATATTTAAATAAAAAAAATTAAACTCTTGGGATTTATGGACCTTATCATTTATGGACTAAACTTTATCCTTAATAACCTTGATAGTTATAAGCTTTTTTTCAAATGCAGTACAATAACAGGTTGATGTTATTGACCTGTTGGCTTTTCATCACTTAAGTAAACTTTTTTAGATCCTACTACTGCTTCCTTATTCCACAATGGAAATGTAAAGTTCTGTTACAGATGTCAAGACATCATCAATTCATCTTCATCCAATTATCTGAATAAAATCTTCCACCAAACTTCCACATCTCCATACTCTACACCTTGAAGAGAAGTTTTATGTTTCTTCTGTCACTTCCTGAAACTGGAGAAAATTCCTAATCATACAACTGTAAGAGTCAAACTCTTCAATTTAACTTCCATGTCAAAGCGCATTTGATATAAATAATTAACTCTATAAGGCATATGGATCTGATCCTGACTACTGAGCAGCTTGTGGCTGCACACGTGAGATTATGTTTATACCTTGCCAAGCATTTCACTTCAACTCTCTGCCATAATCCCCACCTATATTTACCCCTTGGAAGATAAGATGAGTAAGCCCTTTATTACTAGCTACGATATGTTGTGTAGGATATGAACACAAATGAGCAAATATTGGCATTGCTATTGTTTTTATATTTCATTACACAGTAACAAAGAATTTGGAGCCAAAAATGGCTCTATGAAAACAGTGTATCAGCAGTAGCTATACAAAGAAGTTTATAATGTCATTCCCTTTTTCATCCAAATTTGTATCTTCCCTCTAAAATTTGGGTGAAACATACTGCAAATATTTAATACATGGAGGCTCAATAAAATGAAAACGTATCTCTTAAGACAACATATATTTGTGAACAATGCAGATCTGAAGCTGTAATGCATACATCGTGTAATGTCCTATATCTGCCTGGACACATAACAGAAATAGTTAAGAACTCAGTAAATTCATGGCCTTGTAAAAATAAGAATGAATTATAAGATATACAGAAAAAATAATTAAAACAAATAAATAAGTCTTTTTTTTGGACTTCCACTGGTTTTGCCACCTCTATCTTTACCTCCATGTAACCCAGGCTACATATGAAAATTGTAGACTGAGGTATTTTTCAGTTCTTTCTTGGATACAAGAGGTAAATTTCAGATATTGAAAAAGCCCTCATAAAAATATTAGAGAACGGTAATTCAAAATCAGTCTGGGAAAAAATAAAATCAATTCACAATCTCTACTAAGACAAAACCTATGCTTAAAAAAATTATATTCAATTCAGTCCCTTAATGTTAAACTCAATAATGTAAATGTAATGAATGTTTTACTAGTCTAAAAATATGTTTAATCATAATGTATATTGTTCAGTAGTAGATTTGACACGGGGAGCAAATGAAAAATCTTGTCATCAGTACACTTAGTGTTTTTAACCCTAAATCTTGATTATTTTAAAATGTTCTTCCATAAGAAAAGACTGAAAAGTCAGATACACTTAGTCAGCAATACACAGCTCCTGACCTTTCCTGTTTTCACTGTTTTCACAACTTGTACTGTTAAATCTCAGTGTAAACTACATAAATACTTATGCTCAACATGGGATGTTAAAGAAAAAAGAATGACTGGCTGACCTACATAGTGTTTTCTTCTCCCCCAAACCTATTATGGTAAGGTATTTTCTTGTCATCTTGCAGTCGACTAAAGTTATATCCAGGTGTAAGGGTATGAAGGTAGACATTAACAAATAAGCTGCATAATTGCTCAAGACTTTTCAAGGTAATACTTTTAACAACTCAAACTTTATATGAAACAAGAAAGTTCTAATACAGTAAAAATAAGAGCTTCTCTTCCTAGATAGTGCAAAATAGTAAGAAGCCAGGGTACAGATATTTTCCCTTTTATGTATTTTATACATTTGCATTCATACAGCTTTCCTGAATTTCTCGAACTTTCTGTTCTTCTTCCTACTATTGATAAAACAGATTTTTGTTATTAAAAAACAGAGGGCTAATGATAACCTGTGTCTTTCATAGCTTAGCCTCTTTTCCAGTGGACAAAATAAAACCTTAGCACATATTTAAGACTTATATCAAAATATCTAAAGCTTGGTAAACTGATTTCACCCTAAGATAAGATTGTACTATTGTTGCATGAGAAAGTAGAAAATAATACAGCAGAGAAAATACAAACAGAAGGAGCAGCTCCTCCTGCTAAGCATTTGTCATTAAAAATTACAGATCCCCACACCATATAACCAGTAACCCAGCCCAGATCCTCTGAGATCTCAGCTGGCTTTTCAGTCATCACATTCCACCTATAACAAAAATACATGTATTACCAAGGAGAAACCATGTTCTGCAAAAACTGAAAGGCTAGCCTCTTCTTGCAAGCAGAAATGCTACCAAAAAACCCAAAGAATGGAAATCAGAACCTTTGGAAGGCAGAGCTCTCCTGTTTTAATAAACATGTAATATTTAAACTCTCCCTTTGAAATCCAATTTTGCCTCTAGAATTTAGCAAAAGACAGTTCATTTCCTTAAGTACAAAAAGGCGTCCTCATCCCTTATAGCAGTCAGAAAGAAATGAGAATCATACTATAAATAAAAAATAACAAAAGCATAGCAAGTTGATGAATCAAGAACCTCTGAAATTCTATCAAAGATTTAGCTGAAGGCAGATCATAAGAAAATAATTTTTTCTGCCTCTCACAGCAAGAACTTTGAGCCAGAAAGAGCAATATTTTCTGCATCATTAGGTCTCAGCTCTCAAACTTTCTGAAGTTGAAGATATAGAAAGAGAGGACATGTACACAAAAACCCAAAAAGCCAGTAATATTACATTTTATTAAGTAGATGAATAAGTAAGAATAAAAGAGAACATTTAAAAAGGAAAACCTGCAAAGATCTTAAGAAAAAAAAGTGAAGCACCTTTTTTTTATTTTTTAATTAACCTTAAAATGAAAAGTGATGGGAAAGGAAAAACAATAAAATCTTACATCATTCGTGTTAACGTGCCAGGCCATGTCACCATAGGATACCAGCTGACCATTCACGTAACAGCGTATTTCACTGTTTCTCCACCGATTGTAGATGTGTACAATGCTTATCATGTACCACTGGAAAGACATGAAAAATCAGTACACAGGGGCAGGTTTTGTGCTATAAAACATAAAGTTAATGAACGGCATAAAAAATAGGAGATCAGTCTCATAAACTTGCACAATCAGGTGAATCCTTGTAATCACATAAAATTGAAATTCAAGTCAATGGGACTTCAAGTCCAGTCAGCAGAACTGTGCCTAAATGTAATATTGTACCTACCTGCATTCCTCTATGGGATTAGAGGCAAAAATGCATACATACAACCTAATTTCAACAGTGCAATTTAATTTCAACACTATTCTGTGAAAAAAAAACACAGCAGAGTTTTGGTAGGAAATCCAGAACTATGTGCTCTTACCTTAACAAATTTATATCACACAGCTCTGTCTTTTCATCACAGCTGTCTATCAGAAATTATTAAATAAATAGAAAAAATTCACAATAGCAAATTTTACAACCCAGTTTAAGATGTCATTCTGATTGTTTGCTTTGAAATTTTTCCTCTATTCTTCACCATTCCACCGATTTTTGGACAATTTTCAAATCATTAAAAATGCATTAAATGATTAAACAGAGAAGGCACCACAATTATAGGCTTCCAGGTACAACAGTGGTGATCTTTCCCATAATTTCTTTAAAAGGAATCATTATGTCCATGACAAATAAGTTGAAGAACTCTGGAGTCTTCTTGCTTGGGGACATTTGAAAGATAACTGGACAAAATCCAGAACAACGTGATCTAGGTGTCCCTTTTTCAAAGGGGGGAGAGACCAGATGGTCTCAACACATCCCCTTCCAATCTTATTGACTCTGTGCAAATGTCAGCTTGTCTTAAAAATACCCTTTTGTATTCTAATAATTTGGAATAATAATTTACATTTTCATGATCATCCCTTTCATGGTATCTTTTTCAATTGTTATATTTTGATTTCCATGTCCTGATTAAGTTCCTCTTTTTCAAAGTAGAGAACTTCTGCAACCCTTGGGGCTTGTTGACTCTCTTCCTGAGCTGGGATAAGTAGATACAGAGCCTAATAATATAAAATTCTGTCTCTCTGTATCAGAGAAAATAAAAGCAAATGTTTTCACATGTTGACTTTGATACTAGACAAAGCACAGAATTATAAACAAAAAAATAGCATGCAGCAAAATACATTTTGACAATAAGCATTACAGTAGTCATCAAATTGAACTGTATTCTGTTACATGTCCATAATATCTCCAGATATGAGAACACATATTTTTACACGTCTGTTTCCAGGTATTAAAAAATAGTTTTTCATTTTTTCCTCCTTAAAACCTACAGCTAACAGAAGGTAGAAAAATGCTGCTGATCATACAATGATACTTTAGAGTATGTACTTTCTTGCATTTCAAAGCAAATAGACATGTTGGATAATACTGGATTAAAGAAGTATTTCTCCAGATTTTGCTTCTGAAGTCACGTATGGCAACTCTTTCATTTTCCCCCCTAGAACCATGAACAAAATAATTTTTTTAAATCACTGTCAACCTCAAAAAAAGAATTAAAATCCTTATTCAAAACTCACTAAGCAAATTTCATTTCCCATTTTGCAACCATATTCTATTTAAGAAACACCCAACATAAATTCAACAAAATATTCATATCTCAACGTCTAGACATGTAACTGCTAATCAGAACCTCAGTGCAAACCACATGACTGGAGCTTTCCTTTCATCATTACTTCTTTTCCAAAGCTCCACACAACCCAACATAAATCTCTCAGAAAAATACTCCCATATTCTCATTCCTTCAATGGTTAATTTACCAAAAATCTCCACCAAGTGATGTTGATTTTAAAAATTTTCATCCCAGCAGCAGTCATTCTTTGCGCTGGTTCTATTCAAAGTTGTGCCTTTTGTGTATTTATTCACATTTCCAGGTAGGAAACTTTTGTAGCAGAAATTAGCTGACAAGCCCTAAGCCCCAAGTTTTATCTATTTTTCTGTGATTTTTCTTTTAAAGGGTTTTAAAACCATTTCTGAAAACATATCAATTTGTAAGACATGTCTTTGTATGTAGCTAAAGCTTAATAGATGACTCATTCATTTGGAAACAAATAATTAATTACTTTTTTTTTAACACTGTCCACAGAGCCTAGGAACATTTTAGGAACTAAAATGAGCAATGTTATCTTGGGAGAGCTTTGTTGTTCACATCAAAATTTAGGAAAACTATATTAACTCCTCATTACAATCTTTTTTTCCCCCATGTTAACCCCCATACATGCACATGCAACTTCTGTTAGTTCAAGCCTCATTTCTTTCATGCAACTTTTCTGAATCTTTAGCATTGCTGCTATGTCAGACCAGTACCTGTGTCTGTTACTCTGAACCACAAGGCACGTTCTAAAACAACCCTTCAGCTCTGGTCGTGAATACACATGCATACACACACCTGCACGCAAACTCTATCCTAGCTTGCTACCATACCTAATCCAGTTAAATACTGCTTTTTGTCCTCCTACCTTTGAATTAACTAAATTTACATCTTAAATGCCAATATTTTTTTAGCCAGGAAAGTATTCAAGTATTAAAAAAATTGTTTACTCTTTGTCTCACATTTGTCACTATCAATCTAGACAAAATGAGTAATGGAGGTTTTCAAAGCTAATTCCTAAACAGAAGATGACAAACTCCACCAAGTCCATGATGCAGTCTTAGCAACAAGAAAATAAAAGTCCTTCTGAGATTTCTGCTTGCTCACTTGATTCATATCCTTCCATTACTGCATTTTAATGAATATAATTCTCTTATCACGTCATAATTTTTTTAAGTTTTCAGATGAGTATAATGCGTAAAAGTCTTCAGAAATCTACATAGTGTGTATCAACCGGCTCACAAACTTGTCCTTCTGCAAAGTGAGAATCTTTAAAATAATTCAGTGGAAGCAGGGGAAAAAATTTCAGTGCAGCAGTGCATTGCTTTGTCCCAGATACATTTATCTGTTTCCTAATAGTTCCTTTACATTTTCCTAGCATCTATCACAATTTGATGGCAAAGAAATCAAGTGTGATAATATCTAATTCTAAATATCAGAAAACACATTTTCTAAAATTTGTATTATTTTCCATCTAGAATTCCTTTGGGAAAAAAAAATATTTTATACCCTAGTTGAAATTTTGGCAAGTTTTGCATTCAAATTTCTTTGGAACTAGGGGATGCCTACTCTAAGGTTCTTGAAATTAATTACTATGTCTTATATAGATTTCTGTATCTCTTCCATTGGCATTTAAATTTGGGACACTTCCACTGACTCATCCCCATTGACTCATCTTGTAGTAAACAATGATGGAATCAAATGATTTAGCTTTTTTGCCATGTTAATATATTCTTCAAGATTTCCTATTAAGCCTCAGTCATCTAATTGGCCCTATGAACAGGAAAAAAAATTACTTGTCTAATAATTTGCATAGAATTTGCTATAACTTGTACTTTTCTAAGTACTATTCACTTGGATGCAACTTTGACTTCCTGAACAACTTCATTTTACTTAGAGTGGTCTGTACTTTGCTATTTATCTATGCTCAGGTACATTGTAAGCAGCTTTTAAACAGTCTATTGGATTTTTTGATTAATGGTGTATTTTCTCTTAGTCTATCATATTTTTGCATTTAGGCAGCCTCTCTAGCAGTAGCAAACACTTTTTTTTAAGAAGGAAAGGCAGATTTTTGCAGTTCGTTTGAAAATAAAAATCACAAATCCTGCATATCCAGCATATTCTGCATTTTTCAGAACAAATTCAAGCAAGAGTCAATGTCTGAACTCTCTGAAAGTTCCCAAAATAAATAAATCTAAATGCAGGTGGTATTTAAAGGTTTGAACTCCTTTACCAGTAAGATAATACCCAGTTTATAATAGTATGCTTTCTGATCTTCTCCAATTCATCACAGATGCTATAACCATCCTTGTCATGTGGCTAACAATTTAATTGAATAGTACGGTTTTCCTGCTGAGCTGCTGATTTTCAGAGCACAGAAACCCTGCTATATATTGTTACAATGAACTTATTTACCTGAAAAGGCTGTCTTTAACACAGGGCACCACAGTATTGCCAAGGCCTGCACCACTGTCACTCATAGCTGTAACTACTGATGGTCAAGTCCACAAAGCTTCTGATAGCTCTGTTATGTCAATAACCTCACTTAAAATAAGACATGCCAGCTTCTTTCCTTTTTATTTTTTTTAGGCTGTGTAGAAGCAAGCATCCACATATGCCTCATAACCTCTTAGTATCTATTTATATGAATGTTCTTTGCTTATGCTGTACAGGCTTTTTTTTTTTTACATTTCTCTACCATTCTGTCTCTGAGGACACTTTACTAGTATACAACAAACCAACCAAGCTGTGTGATCTCACACACAATATTTCTTCAACTTTTAGTTGAAAAAAAAATTTTTTTTCCTAATATTCAAAGTCAGTAATACAATTTTCTTTCACATTCATCCTTCGGTTTCCTTGCCCATATTATTTTCTCAAAAATGCACAAAGACCATGCCTCTCTGCTGTAACAAGAGCTTCTTTATGTAGTACTAAGAGACACTTCAAGCATTTTTTTTACCGCTGAAACCTGTCAAGCTTAGTCACCAACTGCAAAGTCACAAAGTCATATTCCTACTCCACAGCACAGTACAATCAGAGTGATGAGGCATCGCACACTAAGTATTTCCAGGATATGGAACTTATTTTTTTCTCTGCTACAGTTAGTAATGGTGTTCAGGATTAGAAACATACACACGAAAGAAAGCTGTTTGCTCCTGACTACACGGCTTTCCTGTGACAGTTTTACAAGAACTGAAGCTGAGGCTGAAACTCAAGGGAGCAAAAACCACTGGGGGTTACTCACACAAAAATTCCAATTTGGAGTCCCAAAAAAGCAGTAGACATATTAAACATAATACTGCCAAAGCCATTTTATCTCTGTTGAGATGTCAGGCTATTATACTACACCCACATTTTCTATTTGGGGATATGATAACCAAAGTTCTCCATATATTTTTATAAATGCTTACTTTTACAATATTATTAAAATGCACCAATTGAAACCTAAAATAACCACTTGGCACATGCCGAAGTTATCAATTAAGATTACATATTATACTGTGAATGCTATCATATGACATAGTTAACAGCAGGAAGACCTTCACATGAATGTAGCAACTCTCTGATCTGCCTACATAAAGCTTTTGACCAGATGACTTGAATTTATCATTTTACTGTGATTCACCAAAAATTTTGAAAAACCCTCGAAACACAATATTTAGAAGTTTATTGAGGATGATGCTTCTGACAAAATCTATTGCTGAAATGCCTATCTCTGTAAGCAAATGGCTAGGAAATGGTACATCTGATGGCAAAAATCACACTTCTCAAGTTGGCATTTGGACAGTTAGCTGCTTTCTAAATGAGTACACATTTTTTGGATACATATCTACACATTCAAATCTTGTACAGGGAAACCAATGTCATATCTCAAGAACATGATGAAAATCAATTTTCATGTTAAACAGGATAAATTTTGACTTGTTAGGGCCAGGAATTGTATTTGACACGTTTTATTTCCTCCACCATGCATTATGTACCTTAACACATACATGTGAATACAAGGTAATGATGGAAAAATATATATAAAACCACTTGAAAGTATATTCTAGAATATTTGAAATATTTTCTAAATCTGGTATATGACCCAAAGTGTATGAAGCATGAACTTTGGGATATGTGAAACTAACACGGGAGTTATATTTTGATATACTTCAGCAGATCAGCTGATTTTGATTTGAAACTGGTATTCATATAATGAGATACACAGGTACTAGTATTTCAGAATTAATCGTTTTGAGTAGAACAGCAAAAGCTAAAATTTTCTAGAGTTGGTGTGAAGAAAACTAGTCATATGCATTAAAAATTACCAAAAGCATATCTTGCTAAATATGAAAGACTATTTCCTCCTCAAGTAAAGATCAGCTAGATCCCAAAAGCTGATTATCAATAATATAATATGGAAGTTAAAAATAACTTTTTTTCCTAGATCCAGATGTGCTACTTTACATTAAAATTGAACTATCATGAAAATACTTCCCTGGCTATGAAGTTGAAAAAACATGAAAAACAGACTTGATGCACTCCAATACACTTTTTAAGTGTTTGTAAGTGATATGCTAGGAAAAGACATTACTTTGTTTTAAGAAAACCACAAGTTTCATGCTTGTGGAATAGTCAAAGCTACATGACAAAATTAGAATCAGTGATTTTGAACCACAAATACACACCAAGAGAAATAGCAGAACATTAAGCTGATGTGTGAACAATGGCATTCCCTTCTTAAGAGATTGGTTTCTCAAAAAAAAAAAAAAAAAAATCAAGCACTGAAATTCAATATACGAATTCTAAGCCCATAAAAAAAGAAATGAGCTTCATAGCAAAATATACACAAGACTGATATCAATGACAAACACATAATGCTTGCTGTACAGAAAAGTCAACTAACTGCAATACTGAAGGCCACAAAATCATTGTTCCCCTAGGACTACTAGGCATAGAGTAGAAATAAACACTAAAATGATCTAGAGATATAATAAAGATTTACTATGAAAAATGAGAAATCCCATAACAGCACTGACATGGAAGAAAGTTCAGAGCCTTATATCATACAGCATCCATTCAGATATTTCATTCAGATAATGAAACTCTAGCATTGCCAGCAAAATTTTTCAAGACCTTGGCAACAAAGTTACCAGGTACAGAATTTTCAGAAACAGCATGATGGTATTTAAATGATAGCCATTTTACAAGTACTCAAAACTCCTCTCTATCTGAAGCTAATTAAGCAGTAATTTGAAAAGCAAGCTGACTTTCTAGAAATGCTACACCGTAAATGATTACATTTTTCTTGAATTGATTCTGAACTGTAACTTTGCATGACCATTAGAGCAGTTACTTATAAACAGGAAATTATTAGTAATACAATGGCACTAAAGGGATTTTAGCCCTCCAGCCAGAAACACAGTGTCACATCTTCCGTGTTATTCTTTACTGTAAATACCACTTTGCTTACCTTGCGTGGCTGAAAGTCATACTTCACACAATGCTGGAAACCTTTCCCTTTTGACTTCAATGATGTAACTATTAAGCAGTTGCCAACAAAATGAGCAGAATACCCAACACCTTTGCTGGTGCGGAAACTGAAAAGAAAGAATTATAAATGAAATTGGGAAAAGGGGGAATTATTTTATAATAAAAAGGTCCAAATAGTGATTTAAATTGCCATGAAAAAGAAAATAAATTTGTACTTGGAATGGTAAATCTAATTTTCTTCCACATTCTTTTTGGGGAGCTACTCACCTTCAGAAATTAATTAATTCCAGACTACATTTTAAAAATCAGTATTTTTTTTTTCCTAAAATCCAAGCTAGTAAGTATTGTATCTATCACATTTCACCTCAGTTTGTTAATTAATCTTCATTTAAAATAACATATCTGATTAAAGCTGCAAAGAAATATCCATTACAGAACAAGCATGAGATGACTTGCAATTTTGGGGGTTCAGAGAACAATGCAGCTGGTATTACATAGATTTGGATTCAAGATAATTAATATGCACAGGAGTTATTTTTCAGACTTATGAATTCATTTGCTAATGATCTATGAAGTTTTAATCATCTGAGTTGTGGATTTATTTTCATTTGTCAAATGGGTAAAGGACTGAAATTTTAGGAAAGTAAGTTTAACAAGGATTTCCAAGCTTTCTTCTGACAAATATCATAAAGAAAAATAACGCAAAAAGCTCATGCATTTCTCCACTTATATTTGAAATCAAAAGCATTTTAAAGAGCAATTCTGGACTACCTAAAAAAGCACTTTGCAAAGGTAACCAGTGAAAGTTCATGAATGACATTCACAGAACAATTTAAAAAGGGCAAGTCCATATCTAAAGCTATGCTGCTTAATCCCTTCTGAAAAGCTAAATATAATGAAGGGCAGTTTGCTATCAATAATATGGAGGAACTTTATACAGCTTCTAGATTTTAATAAATAACCAATGGCTGAAATACAAGGTCTAGATGGTGAATTTCATCTATGAATTCTGAAATGAAGCTTTGCAAATATAAGAAAAAAGACACTAATAATTTTGAGCATTTGTACAAAGTCCTGTAGACCACTAATTAATACTTTCTCATTCTCTTAATGTAGCTAACTTACAAAATAATTTTATGTTATCACAATAATAATGCCTTAAATGGCTTCTTTGTTGCAACATTTTCTTCAAATGCTTTTACTTGTTTTTTTCTAGGAATATTAAGAAATGAAAGGAACATGCAAACACTTAGTTCAAATTTAATCTTCCTTAATAGCTGCTGAAAGTGTATATTTTTGGCCTACCCTACTGCATGTATACAATCATGATTTTAATATGGAAAAATTTGCATATTTGTGGAACTTACTGCTTCTTCAGAAACATACAGTTAAATCTGCATGTGTACATTATTTAAGGAGACAATCAGATTTTCCTCTTTGCTCACTGTCAAAAAAATAGTTGATAAACCATAACCTTATGAAAAAAATAAACTCTTTACAACATAGGTGTTCTGATTAGGCCCTGAGGTGATCAGGGCTTAGACATGCATCTCCTATGAAGGAATTTGTAAAGGAGGTAAAAAAGAGATATTCAAATTCTCAAATTCTAGAAAGCCACTTTTGTTTTAATGAATTAGAATACTTCTATTAAATTAAAAAAAAAAAAAGAGTAAACAGAACAGGAGTAGTAACACCTATAGATGATTTTTCTGCACCCTAATGGGTCCTGGCACAGAAGTTTCTACTCTAGTCTTGAAGTATATATAGTATATATCTTTCCCAAATTCATGCTGTGTCTTCCTCATTCATTCATCTGTTTCTCTACATTGTACACAGTTCTCTCTCCCTTCAAGCTGTTGGGCTGAAAAGGAGCATTATTCCCTGTCACTGCCTTTACTAAGAGTTTCCACAGAACTCTCTTGGCAAAAAAAGGAAAAAAAAAGCACTTCTTTAACAAATGTAAAATGTCCTCTCTAAATAAACCTAAGACATAACCTAAGAATGAAGAGAAATATTACATCCTGTCCATTATCACTGATCTCAACAGTGAAGACACTTCATAACACTGCCATTCCCTTTCATCTTTTGAAGACTATTTTTAACCTGGATCATGCCAATGATCTGGCTTCCACAATGACCCCAAAGGCAGCTATACCCCTCAACAAAAGGAGCAGTGGAGAGCCTTGTGGAAGAATATCACTGATATACAATCTGCATTACCCGTATACACAACATGCATGACACCAGCACTGAATTTTGTACAATAAAATGAAGGGTAAAAAACCTAAAATACAGCTCTTACAATAAGAACAACTGAATGTGTTGTGAGATAGTTTGAGACTTTGATTTATCTCCTTAGGGCCTCATGCCATTCAAAGAACTGTTCAGCAGGTAACTGCATCTCTCATGATGCCAAATTCATTTCTCAGCAATGTCAGTCATCTCTACAGTCTAAAATGTTTTTGTTTAACAGAATCCCATTCTGAAGGATATTGAAACAATACACAGATTCACTACGTTCTGACATAGGATGTTGTATTATTTGATTAGAGATGTCAAATATAATCTTTTATTTTAAATTACCAACACCCAACCATTGAAAAGATCATATTTTTACCTGATAAAACATTATTACCATTGTTTAAAATTCATCCTACTACTTGGAACAAGAGCTAGAAAGCATTTTGAAATAAAGAATATCTCTTGAAGAAATATCTACACCTTTAATTTTTTTCCCCTTTTCTATCCCTCCTGGGTACTAGGCTGATTTTATCACCTTATGGTCAAATCAGACTGTTCCTAAAATTTGAAACACTCTCATGTGTGTAACTTCCTGGAGTTCAGCACACAAACATGAGACAGCAATGAAACAATGAAAAAACTGCTCATTTCTTAGCAGGGCTCTTTGTCTTGGAATAGAATGAATGATTTTATAAACATAGCACTCAATCAAGGTTTTAATTTTTTCCCTGTTAATTAATTAGAATTCTAATACAATAGTAGTTAAGAAACTTGAGTACTTAAATGTGTTCTGTTTACGTCAACATTATACTATATAATATTAAACTTCACATTTTCTTTCTTGCCAAAGGTAACATAGGCTAGGACTGGTCTCTAGGATACTGCAAAGAAATTCTCATACCAATTACCTACATATGCAGAACTTGCCACACCCAGAGATGAAATACATGGAGACAACAAGAGCAGTACCGTCAACAGCCATATGGTTTTACGAGCCTTAAATTACCTCCCATAGCAGCTGGAACACAATTTTACTACAGTTTGTTCATGTAACCTTTACAATTATGTTTCATTTCAGCCAGTTTCTCAAAGCAGCTACCGAATGTTACTACACTTCAACAGCAAGAGAGCATTCTTCCATCCACTGGTGGAACAGTTTAGGGTTTCCAGTTTCTTTAGCTTATGATTTTATGAGGAATTTAACATATGATCATAGTACTGATATTGAGAAGGTATTAATTCATTCTTGCCTGGAACGTGTGGGTGAAATTTGCTTTCTACTAACTTTGGAATTCCACTATATGCTTTTACAACTGTTCTGCATCATCTCTATTATCATAAGCCCTAGAGAAAGTCTGAAAATACTAGACGGCTTGATTTTCGGTTGGGGTTTTTTTTCCTTCCTGTCTCTACATCTGTAAAACTAAAATGTAGAATGCACTTTCAGAAGTTTTAGCCATTCTTCCATTTAATGCTTGTGGAATCACTTGGATGTTTTATGGACAAAAAGCTATTAGGACAATCAAGCCTCAGTTCATCTTCTAATTGTTTTACAAAACCTGATAAATAATCTGAAAGAAAGCACATCTTAAAAACTAAAAAACTAAAAAAAAAACCGAACAAAACAAAACAAAACAAAACAAAAAAAAACCACCACCACAAAAAAAACCCCACTAAAAAGCAATCTTACCCTCTGGATTGATCATATCTAATTCCAGGCCTTGCTTAATAATTATGTCACCCATCCCCTTTTCTAGCAGGGTGTGATTAAGTCTAGCCCTAAATATCTAAATTTGCAGTGTCTTTATGTCAAAGAATCTACACCTTATTTTTAAAGAAACATTTCCAACAATCCATTAAACTATGATGAGGATGATTATTATTATTTTACTGTGTCTTATAATTGTGATAGTTAGAGTGACCATAGCTCTGTGTATCTAAAAGTTTGAATTTTCTTATTTTGCAGTACCCACTGTATCGCAGATTAAAAAAAAAATATTTATTATAAAATGTGTTTTCCAGGGGACAGTTCACTCCCAAGTATTTTATGAATAGTACTAGTTTTTCCCATGGTCTCTTAAAAGAAGTAGCAATTCTTTACTGTAAATGGCATTCCAGTAATGCTTTTGTCAAGATCTCGGGAAGGCAACCTTTATTATCCTCTCTGTTTGTTCAGACTATCCTTAGGAAGATCACATTAGCTCTTTCAGCTAGACCAATGAAAATGGATTTCATGGTCACTTGGTAACCTAAAACAATCCTTAACATCCTGCTGTAATTTCTGCTTTCTAATATATAACTACTCATTCCATAAGCATGGCACCCATCATCCACTTCTAGGTATATGACGCTGGTTGGCTTAAAATTTCTGCTGCAGAATTCTTTTACCTTACCCTTTGAATTTAACTGCTCTGCCTTGTTGTTATTTATCGTTCATGGAAATGTCAGACTTCTAATTTTCTTCCAGGATTGTCACACAGTTTATAATTGGTAAAATATCTACAATACTGTTCCAATACACAAGTGTTAATATACTGTCAGCAGCTGCTCAACATCATCCTCAGAGATAAATAAAATTATTCTTTTAGAAAAAAACCAAATTGACTTACAGTTCTTGAAGCAGGGTTTAGTATGTCCCTAATAATAGAATAGTGGCAAATTTCCTTCACATCTGGCAAATGTGAAAGCATTCCTTTGCTTCCCTTCTTCAGTTTTTAGAATCAGTTTTCACATCATGGCTGAGCTGATGTAACTGCTGTCTCACATCACAAAGGCACTACACTCACCTAAAGCCTCGAGTTATTTATATGACACATTTTTCACCTAGTTAAACTGAAAAAGATATTACATGACCAAAAAGGATGTTGAAAGAAAATAAATGTTTACTTTGGTATCTTTCTCTTGGTGGTGGTTGTATGTGACACAAGCTTTCATGTGGCAAAGTCTGAAATCTGTGTCAAGTTTAGACGGATATTTTTCCATTTTTCCAATTAGAGCTTGGGTTAATTCACTATATAAAAATTACAAGAATTTTCATTGTTCCTGTCACTAGTGGGGTCTGCAGGGCTATGCCTTAGGCCCTGTGCTCTTCAACATTTTCATAAATGACTTGGATGTGACAGCATAGGGTTAAAATGCTTCTAAAAATCGTGATAGTCAAAAGTAGGCCTCGGGAATGGGAGTGGGCATTGCCTTTGCTAAAATCATGTGAACCTGCACCTGTGTACCCACCTATATGCAATGATTGCTTGGTAATTGAATGGGCGTTGTCTTTGCTAAATCATGAGAACCTGCACCTGTGTACCCACCGATAATTGCTTAGTAATTGAATATTAAAGGCGATTGTTTAATCACAACCAGAATCGCGGGAAAGGAACAACAAACATGGGAAAGATTGTGAGGAGGGGGCTTAAAGCTCATGCTCTGGAGAAAACAATAGAACAATACAAAGTTGATGATTAAACAACAGTTACGTAAGGAAAGGGCATAAAATGTACCCATCTCAAATCCATGTCGGAATCAGATTTGGTCTGTACCCCGATTCCCAGAGCTCTCCAATAAAAGCACCTGCATATAATCATACCGTGATTATGTGTTTCTATGCTAACAGATGCAGGACTGGAAGGGATAAAAGCAAGTTTGCAGACAGCACAAAACTGTGAGGAGCTGTTGACTCCTTTGAAGGAAGTGAGGCCATGCAGAGAGACACTGACAAAGAGGACTGGGCAGTCACCAACCATATGAAGTTCAACAAGTGAAAGTGCTGGATTCTGCACCTGGAATTGGGCAACCCTGGACGTATGGACAGACTGGGGTACGAGATGCTGGAGAGTAGTGCCATGGAAAGGGACAGGGGGCTCCTGGTCTATGGCAAGCTGAACATGAGTTAGCAGTGCCCTGGCAGCCAGGAGGGCCAGGCGTGTCCTGGGGGGCATCAGGCATAGCATCGCCAGCTGGGCAAGGGAGGGGATTGTCCTGCCCAGTTCTGCACTGGGGTGGCCTCACCTCGAGTGCTGGGGGCAGTTTTGGGTGCCACAATGTAAGAAAGACATTAAACTACTAGAGAGTGTTCAAAGGAGGGCCATGAGGATGGTGAAGGGTCTGGAGGGGAAGCCGTATGAGGAGTGGCTGAGGTCACTTGATCTATTCATCCTGGAGAAGAGGAGACTGACGGGAGACCTCATTGCAGCTACAGCTTCCTCATGAGAGGAAGAGGAGAAGCAGGCACTGATCTCTTCTCTGGAGTAATCAGTGACAGGACCCGAGGGAATGGCCTGAAGTTGTGTCAGGGGAGGTTTAGGTTGGATATTAGGGAAAGGTTCTTCACCCAGCAGATGGTTGGACACTGGAACAGGCTCCCCAGGGAAGTGGTCACAGCACCAAGCCTGCCAGAGTTCAGGAAGGGTTTGGACACTGCTCTCAGGCACATGGTGGGATGGGGATGGTCCTGTGCAGGGCTAAGTGTTGGACTCAATGATCCTGATAGGTCCCTTCCAACTCAACATATTCTGTGATTCTGTGATTTCCTTCTGAGATTGGTATATTCAGTTTCTTTCACGTGTATTACATTCACATAAGTTTTTCACATTTTTGGGGAACAGGTGATCAGTAAGCCATTTTTATATTCATAGATGTACTTTCTATTACCTTTAGATAACATGCAAACAATGAGCTCTGAGCTTAACAGATTTATTTTCTAGTACTGACATCAGCTGAGAGTCCTTACCACCAAACAGAAAATATGACAACATTCTCAGTTTGCAGCTCTAAGAAATAATATAGTTTAGAACTCCTAAAGAAACCACCACACTAGATTTTATGGTTTATCAACAAGGCACATGTCTTGAATCCATGGATTCATGAATTGCAAAGCAAAAAGGACAGATAGCTTTCTAAGAGTTTGTATACAGTGAGCAGCCATTAAAATCTGTAGATATTTGGCAGGGGGAAAGCAGGTCCGAAACTAAAAAGAATGACAAAGATTAACTATTGTTAGGAAGCAAAAACAAACTATAACTGCAGCATTATAAGCTACTTACCAATAGAGATAGGGCTTATCCTTATCTACATTGATATTGTTTAGTGGATCCATACGAAACCAGGTGTTAAGAGTAAACCCATTTTGATAAGGCCACTTAGCAATAGGAGGCAATGCAATTGCCTGGAAGGAGGGGGAAAAAAAAAGAAAAAAAAATAGTTTTTTGAGAAATAGTGTTAAAAGTAATGCCTTTCTAAAATCCTGTGCCATTCTAGATCTGTAGATCTGCTTTAACTTTCAAATATAAAAATATAGAAAAAACCCTTCAAATAGTGCTTTTGAATAAATGCATTACTTTTCTATCTATTTTGGAATACTTAAACTTTTACCTGCATAAATGCTATCAATAGAGGACACAAAATTAAATTTGTGAATGGGCAATATTAACAGAACAAAAATAGAAGAGTTACTTTTGCAGAAATTAAACTATGAATTCAGCTTTTAATAATTATTAAACTCATCAATAAACTTAAGTATAAAATCAAATTAATCAACAGATCATAAAATAGAGATTAATTGTTAAAACTAAAACTAAACATTTCAAGGAACACTTTTGGGATATGGCTCCTGCTTCCTGAGAGGCAGTTTCCTGCCTGAAGCAGCAGAGCTGCTTGATGACAAATGGGAACAATACCTGGGAGTAGTACTACTACCACCACCACCACCACCACCACAAGGTGTCCTCCAACTAGAGTGACTCACATGCTACCTACACAGACTGGAAGAGATGTAATACAGTACTGGGAAGAGCCCCGCCGCTGGGAAAAGAAGCAGCTCTCAGCACCATATCTGTAGAATGGTTCAGTAGACTCTTGGGTCCATCATACTGCCACTGAAATCTTGGATTTACAAGGAGCATGCATTTAACTTTAAAGAGGGCCAACCCGGTATTTATCATGCCAGTTAAAAGCTCTGCTGTTTCTCTGTCTGATGGCAACATTGTGCATCACACCTGAAAACAAACTCAGTGCTAGTGAACTATGCCCTGTCCAGTCTCTTTCTTCTAATGAAGTGCTTTGTTTTTTGGGTCATTTTATAAATATCTGCCCTTGGTCCACTTCAGAGGATGTATCCTCTCCAGAACTTCACAATGTAATCCAACATGCGCTAATAAAGAAGTGTAAATTTGAAACTCATATTTCTTGATTTACAGGTGTGCAGTCTATCATGAGTGGTATGTGAAACAAGATCCTGGAAGGAACCAAACAAAGGAAAGAGTCTCTGCATTACAATCAAGAACTCCTGTCACTGATGCACATCTTTGGACAGGGAAGAATATTTGAAATTCTTCTCCTGCAAAACCTTTTTTGAACCTCTGATACAAAATTAAATTTAAGAGAGAAATTTCATCAGGGTTTGCCTCTGAAGCCCAGAAATGTCAAAGCAGTATGTGTCACTGTAGGCATTCGTATTCTGCAACAGCTGTCTTGCTGCTGCATATACTTGTAAGAGAGGTTAACTGTGGTTTTAATTTAGCAGGAGATAATGAAATTTTCCCTTTCAAAACTTAGTAATTAATTCTTTACACAATCTGCCCTATGCATTTTGCTGACGCATCTGTTTATAAGGCTGGATATCAAACAAGATCAAAGAAATAATCTAGCAAAAAATAACCCAGGTGTAAAACAGCGATTATCAGCCAGTTTACTTCCCTAATGCAATCTGCCACTCTGAGAAGTCTGTTCATGAGGAATGGACGTAGTGGTTTGTGCTTTAAGAAAATATCAGTGCCATTGATGGATGAAATGCAAGTAGAGCAGCCTTCATTCACTGGCATGGGAAAACAGGAATCTCAGGATCATTTTCTGTTAGACGATACCAAGTTCTCCCTGAGCATATACGATTCCATACCAGAATGGAACTGTACCTCAGATTTCTATTTCCCAGTATTAACAATTTGTATTTACTCTCTCAATAATCTATAAATCTCTCTACAGTACTTTAATTTATTTGTAGGGGTTTGTTTGAAAGTACATGTAGTGAATGGAAGAGAGAATATCCACTTGGGAAGAATTGGAAAGGAATATAATTTCACCATTTTAAGTAATCTCAAAAAGAAAAGTCAGAAGAAGACTGCACTTAAATCACTGCCTTGATGGAAAAGAAACAGCCAATGGAATTCAGAGAAAATGAAAACTTTATAATAAAATTTAGGACTAAGCAGTCACTATAAACTGTGATGATATGGACAAGTGATTTTCCTCAAATCTCTCCCTTATATAATATTAATTAGATTATTCTAATAAGATAACACCATTCTTTGGATTTTTCCAGTTTCCCTTTTACAGTAACTTCCTCAGACCAAAATCTGCTGCTTGACATTCTATCCTCACCAGTGAAACTTCTCAACAACACAGCTACCTTGTAAGTCTTTGGAAGGCAATGTCTACCTTAATGAATCATGTATTTCCCCTCTCATTTCCTTTTCAACAGTTTGTGAAACCAAGTGAAGGGAAATGAAAATTAGGAGCTATTTAATTGTTCCTGAAATTGTAGTATTTTGGTTGAAAACTTACTGCAGCACTACAGCCTGGGAAGTTGAAAAAGGTATCAGGCCCATGTCTCTGTGGCATCTGATTAAGGACTGATAATAATTTAACTGCATGTCTTGGCTGTGAAAAAAAGAAAATTGCACATAAGTCAATACAAACATTTTTGTACTCTCTAGGCTACAATGGAAAGTGGACAGTTTTCAAACAACAGAGAAAATTAACTCTAAAACAGTTAGCAAAAACACTTTTTAAACATATGTTCAGTCAACATGAGAAAACAAATTCAAGTTTATACATCCCAGGAGACAGTTTATGTTAACTTCAGGCTCTAATGGAATGACACTTAATGTTTTATCTGATCACAGCTTACCCAGATTCCATTTTCGCCTCGAAGCATGCTGAACAAAAGCTTCAACTCCTTGACAGTGATGCTGTAGCTGGCAAGAACCCCCAACATATCAACTAGGAGATCTTCAAAGGAAAATAAAGTTATTCTGAACTCTGAATTTCATTGCTTTGACACACACACAAAAAAAAAAGCTGAAAAAATTATTACCTTTTAAAGTAAGTGTATGCACAAATTCTAAAAATCAAACATACTTGTGTTAAATATCTTACAAAGGATGTCATATTCTCACTGTTTTAGCTTTTTTTGAAAGAAAAACTTACATATGCAGATTTAAATTTTGCATCACACTTTGAAAATATATTACATTTAGGGAGCATTAATTCTTCCCATTTCACAACATTCATCACACATTATAAACTTCACCTTCCTGCTGTATATTTTTGGGATAAGAGTTCTTTGCTTCCTCTGAAGTTAGTATTTTTCAAAAAAATTTTGACCCAGAAGAGGCTTTACATTAACCTAAACTCAGCATTTTATACTATAATTTGTATCATCCCCACATTTTTGCTACAGTGATAATGCTTCTGATCTTTACTGTTAATGAAAAGTCAGGGGAAAATAAAAACAAAACCTCCCTCTAGCCCCTGCCAAAAAACCCAAACCAGCAAAAACCCCACAAAACCAATCAAACAAAAACCCAGCAATCAAACCAAACGATAGTAAAACAAAGGAAAAAAAAAATCATAGCAAGAAAAATAATTAAAGAGCACAATAAAAAGAAATTATCAAAATTGCTAACAAGCTTATGGAATACAGCTTTCATTACAGTGTCTCAAAACCCATGAATTTTTACAGTAAGAACATTAAATGGAGTCTTCCTTTCAGAGAGTATCAGGTTTAAAATTACCGGTAGTGCTTGAATTTTTACTTAAAACCCCAGAATTTAATTTTAAGAATTTTTTGGCTTGTTGGATGCCGAACCTTTCCATATACTCCAGACTTTTTTCTGGAATAAAATGTACTAACAAGAATTGCTACTTCCTCTAGCAGGAGGAAAAACCAATTTGCTCATCTTCACAGATGAGGAATAGGAATTTAATTCAAAGACCAAGCAGAGAAGTACAGAGTTTTCAAAAAAAGGAGCTATGACACAACAGAATCAGCATTAACACACTTTCCCAGTCTGTTCAACAATTACAGAATTCCCCCGCCCCCCTCCTGTCTCCCTGCTAAAACTTGAGAAGACATAACTTTCTACATACAAGCTTACATTTTATTTGTAGGGCTGCATGGTATCCTTGTTCATTAGTGAAAGGATGACTCTTACAGGTGCTGACAAAGAGTAGTTTTCAGGAGAAACAATTCTTTCCTAAGACATTTCACATTCATATTTTGTTTTTAAACAAGTTTTCTCTTTGCAAATCCATATATAAGTGGTTTTGAGAAAAAGCATTTATATTTATTGAGCTTTTTCAACTATGAAACTAGCCTCTGATCCTTAAAAGGCATGTGTGAAGAATGAAATATCATTTAATTTACAGAAGATATAGTAAACCGTTTGGTCAGTGAAACTACATACCAGGAAAGGCAAAAGAAAAGCACTGCAACTTAGCAGATGTTTTCACCAGAAATTCTGAATATAGTATTAATTTTCAAGTATAGATTTTTTTTCCCTTTCTCATTTCTTTATTCTTCCCTTTAAAAATAGTGCCACATACAATTGTGACAGAATTAGGGAAAACAAAATACAACTAAGAAAACTAAACACCTTGTCTTTCATGATGGTGAATTCTATGACTCAGCTCCTCTAGTGCCTGTCCCCTTCACTGTAGTCTCCAGCCTGCAATGTGAAGCTGGCAGTGATTTGCACATCTTGCACATGATCAGAAACTGGGAACAGTCACACTGAACACCCAGAAAAGGAAACAAGCACAAATGAATACTAATCTTTGGCTGAGAATTTCCCAATTCTTATTTTGTAGTTGCAGCCTGCAAATTTTGCTTCCTTTAAAGAGAAAAAATGTTGCATAGAAGCAAAGTTGTCTGGTGAAAATCAGAACACCATTAAAAAAACCATCTTGTTACATAGATGACGAAAGTGCAAATTAATACAGTCAAAGACAGAAATGATTGGCAAGTTTTAAAAATCACTGAACATGTGCTGCTTTGTTTCATTGTTATAGCCCTGTACTACCTTATGGCACAGAAAAATTCTTATTTCTGCTGAAGATATGGATAACCTAAAGGCATTAGAAATACATATTTATAAGTAATGAATAAAACATTGATGGAGAGAAACAAATGTAAGCTGTCTAATTATGTAACTCTGGGTGAAATAATGACCTGGAAGATTGAAGCCCAGTAGGCATCAAGGAAAGATAAAACAAACAGCATCTGTGGAAGTTGAAGCACTTAAGGCTATTTAAAGGTATTGTTGCAAATTCCTCTAAAGAAGGTTTGTTTCTTGTTTCAATATAAAAAGACTTAAAAAGAACTATTACATAACTTTACTCATACTTATTAGAAATCTCATAAAAGAGTCAGTCCCATCTGGTTTATAAATCCTAATAATCCACTCATCCATAAATGGACAAAGGTCAGAAAGCATACTACAACTGGATTTTTTTAATGTCTGCTTCTTTTTTTTTTAATATTAAATAAGATTACATATATAACTGGAGTCCCTGATCTCATTTCAGAAACAAGATTGTATAAAATAATATTAAGTCCAGAAGGAGAAAACAGGCAGTTTCTCATTCTTAATGCATTTCTAATTTCTATTAATGGCACCTTTTGAATACTTTCATACTAAGCAGTTTTCATATGATCTATAAATTAACCAGCTAAATTGAAGGAATGCTTAATTCAGTCACTTAATATGAAAATACAATATAAAAAGTGCCTGCCTGTTTTTCAAGTAAAAATGCACATATTTCAAAATGAAGGGTCTGGCATTAACTTCAGAAGACATTTCAAATAGAATTTGAAAGAAAATTTCAGGAAACTACCCTCATGCCTCCTTAACCTCTTAATATTACATGGCCATGAAATTGTAAATTTTAACCCTTGTTGGTGATGCAAATTAATTTCTCAGGTTGTAAATACAGAATGTGATAATTTTGCAGCTTTTCTTATGGAGGAGTTGAAAGAGAAAAACTTGTTAACAACCCATTAATGACAGAGCAGTCAAAACCCAACACTGTTGCTTGCAAACTACAAACTGTTTCAGTGCTTAAGAATTCAGTCCCAGCAATTTCAGAACAATTACCTACAGCATCACAACAAAACTGTGGGGAAAAAATGGGACTTAGGTGAGACATATCTACTCTCTATGAGTTCAGGCTACTGTTCAGATTTCTCAGAAGGGACTACAGACACACTATGCCAAAGAGTGCCTCAGAGCAGATGACCTGCTTCACTATTCATCACCTGGAAATAGAACTGTAAAAAGTGAATCCCTCAAGGAAGATCCTGTGCCGCTGTTTAAAACAAACAAAAAAAAAGCACCAATCATCTGTGAAAATATTTTAACTATTGATAAAATGGCTGACCATTCCCTAATAGATTGTAACAGATTATCACAGTACAAGGATTACTTTTGATGGGTGATGCTTCTGGAAAGCAAATTGAACCCATTTGGACTGCCACTGAGACTTTCAAAGTGATTAAGCTTTTATTCTTCACCACAGAATCTGTAAAATCACATAAAGTGAGATATTTAAAGTACTGAAAACCTCCTGAATCTGACAGTCTTCACCTAAACAGACAGAAAATTCTTCTAATTTCAAAAGTTTGGGTACATGTTTATTTGCTGCTGTCTTACTCTCATAAAGTCAGAGAACAGTGGCTTCAGACTTAGACTGGTCCTGAAAATGTGCTGTCAGAACATAAAACAGACATTATGCCTGTCTTGTCTATTTAAATCCTATCTAGGTCTAATCAAAGTGTTTCACAAAGGAACAAGTGAGATGACCTAAAAACAAACAAGCAAATCCCAGAGAAGCAAATTACAAAAAAAAAAAAAAAAAACCAGAAAACCTGTACCCTTTACAGATGATAAAAGCCAATTTCAAAACATTGGGCTGACAGAGTATTAGCAACTGTTTTGGGAAAAAAGTGGTACTAACTTCCTAGAAGTAAAAATTAACACAGCTCTTGTTCAAAACATCCTCCCTTTAATGTTAAAAATCATTTTAGCACAGAATTTCTTACTTTATTTGCTGGATTTGGGAAGTTCATAGAAATATTTGAGGCAAAACAGTTCTACAGTCATCTGCTGTCAATTACGACCTCAACATCTGCACAGCAGCTTAGGGAACACAGATACTGCATTAGTTGTCACTGATTTTGCCTAATATAGAAATAGTTATTAGATGAACTTTTTTGTTACTTCTGACTTAATACCACCATTATTACCACCTATAAAAGGGCACTAAGGCGCTTACAGAAATCAAGAGATAAAAGCAAAATGATCAATTTGGTTGCTTCCATGTCTTGTTCAGAAAAAAATTTTAAAAAATCATCTATTTACAGTTATGAGAGAAAAACCCTAGGAAGCATGAATCTGTTATTTCCCTGCTCATGATATAAAGAAGAATATTCAAATAGTTTGAAACACACTGCAAAGCTAAAATGTTATCAGAATTCCAATTTTCAACTTTGATTTTAAATTAAATATGTGCTCCCTTCATCCATGTAAGCATATCAAAGAGCAAGCTTACTGATTTTTTTTCTGCATAAGGTCTCTTTCTGAAGCACTGTGCGACCACTTTCAGAAAAAAGATTAATGAGGTAGAGGATCCATTAGGGTTTTTTTTCTAATGCACTACCCCTGGCTTATATTAATATCTGTAAATTCAGAGTGATTTTTCAATTCCCAAGTTCTCCAAAAAGTCAGATGCTATGCTCTTGATTTCTGACTTCTACAATTAGATAGGCAGTTGAAAAAGAAAAAAAAATTCTCTCTAATGGAGGCATCATTACAGTCTTGAATGCCACGTATAGAAGTACCACTTATGGGAACTTAAATTGGACAAATTTTGTTGGTGTGATTACTCATGTAAGAACATTTTTTCCATGAGTAAAACCCTGAAAAACTTTAAGATAGAAATGTTTGTTCTCATCATATAATGTGTTATATTTAACATGGAATAAAAAAGTTTGTTCACCCTTACACTATTCTGACATACTTACAAATACCGTAAAACAGAACATATTTTGTGAAAACCATCACTTGTGAATCTATTGGTCTGTTATTCTTCAGTCTGAATTTCACTGTACAGTATTTAGCACAACACTTACGATTTTAGCATTTACAGATACATTTCTAATCAACAAGATGTTGATTATGACTTGCTTTGAAAAACAGAATGTAGCTTTTCCGAATATTTAATATTACATACGCATTTATACTGGGGGAAAAAAAAAGCCAAGGAGAAAACCATTCCTCAGTAATCCAGTTTTCATCCTACTGTGATCATCTTCTTGGTTCTCAACTGAAATCCTTGCTAGTTTACTGTTCCACAAAACCTGTATATGTGTCAGGAATCAGATCATCAACTAAAATATTAGAATTATGGAAGGTAAACATCTGAAATCTTTCAAAAATGCCTCACAATATAAGTATCCTACCATCAGCTACAAACGGTATAAAAATTAAGAACTACTTTCACACTGTGTTGAAAGAAACTGCCTTTTTTTCCCTCAGGAAAATAAATAGTAATCATATGTATCTCTTCATGTGCCATATTTAAATGTGATGAGCAAACCTGTTCTTTATCCAAGTAATCAGGATTATAATCTGTACACTGTTACTGAGAGGATGTAGTGTGGAATATCATAAACTCCTTCAAACATACTATGAAAACCTTAACTGTGCAATAAGTTCATAACTTATTTTCAGTAAACAAATAAAGCATGCTATTTTTTAATGCTGCAAAAAGTTACAGGATGTTAAAACACACAAGTAAAAAAAAAGAAAATATATTATAGGGATCACAGGTATACATTATGGAATGATTGTTTAACATAATCCATATGTCCAGCATTCAAACCTATAAATAATATCTGTTACGCTGTCAGATGAGGTTATGTTTAAAATGGATCTAGCAATTCTGACATCATAATTAAAAATGAGCAATGTATTTAAAAACTAAAATATTGCCTTGTAGTTAAGAAGCCTAGCATACTGTTTTTAATTATGCTAAAAATTAATTTTTATCACTAAGATAACAATATCTTCTCAGATGAATTAAAAACCAGTTATTTTACACAATGTATCTATATAGATTTCAAACTAAGGACGTATTTTTGTCATTTTCCTGAAAAAAATAAAGAAGTACTTCTGACTCAATAGCAGTACTAATGAAAACATCGCTTTAAATAACAACCAAAACATCCCACACCCTTCCATAATCACAAAACAGACAGCTCAAGAATGCATTAATTATTTTATCAGTTGGCAATTTATACCTGCAATCATGTCGTCCACAGTACTCATCTTCAGCAGTACCTGTTCAATTAAGCCAACTTCCGTGCTAGTCTGTAAATTACGGACACTTTTACGTAGAATTGCAGTGAACATACTCCAGATTTCTGCTTGGCATGTGACATCACAGTGCTCCAAAAGCTCTGACATGCATGTAATGCTCTCTGCATCCTGGATTATAAAGTTCATCTCTAGATCAAATTCGCCACCAACCAGCTAAAAAAGAAAACAAGAACAGCATTACATGGTGAATTCCACAGTTTAGTGTCTCTCATACATTCATTGTGACCAATACAGAATATGTTTTACATGATTGGAGAAGTTATTTTGATAAGAGAAACTCACAGCTACGCTCTGTAAGAGCAAATTAACAATCATGCTATGCAAAACAAATCTTGCAAGAAATATACACACTAATATCATAAAACACTACCTTCAGTTTTGTCACAGTGCTGAATACAGCATCTCAATAACATAAAATCAAAATATATTTGAAGTATTCCTTCCTATGAAGTAATTTAAATGGTAGCCTGGCCCAGACGGAGGTAATACAGAACCTGAAAAGCTCAAGGAGCAATTGAGGCTTTTCCACCATTCTCTGAAATTTGTCTACTCAAAAATAAAAAGACACTAAAACTAACTTAGCTTTTTGTTCTGATATAAGCCAACATTTGCCCTTAGTTATGTGTTTGGAAGACCTTACTGCCTTTTCCATTGTCAGTTATGTGTTTGGAAGACCTTACTGCCTTTTCCATTGTCCCACCCAAACAGTCATGCAGTCATGCCCGGAAAAAGAAACAATGATCTGCTCTGGACCAACNTGCCCAGAAAAAGAAACAACGATCTGCTCTGGACCAACACAGACATAGAAAACTTACATTACTATACCACGTATCAGCTCATTGTGTGGTCAAGGAAACCTACTGCTGGTGCAAGGGGGAGACTGCGCCAGGAGAGGAACAAGCACTCAGATGCGAAGGGAGTTTACAGCAGTACTGATCAAATGACAGCTGACTCCCATCTATCCTGGTACTGGCAAAACACTATCCAAAGTCCTGAGCTCCAACTAAACCGCACAACTACCAGGCATGAAATCGGAGGGAGGGAAAAGCAAACCAGCAAAAGAAGGTACAGTCAAGACCGAGTATATCTTCAGGAATAGAATTCAACAATTTCAATCAGTCACTTGTGTAACTTAAAAAAGCTGAACTCAAGAAAACCTACTGAATGGAATATGAAATTTAGTTTAAAAAAACAATCCCATTTTTATGGTACAATAATTCTGAAGGAAACACAGCCTGACTCTCATGCATCATGGTCAGTCTCTCTGGGCAACCTGTTCCAGTGCTTCTCCACTCTCACAGTAAAGAATTTCTTCCTAATATCTAATCTAGACCTTCCCTCCTTCAGTTTACGGCCTTCCCCCTTCAACCTATCCGTACATGTACTTGTAAAAACTCCCTGTCCAGCTCTCTTTTAGGCCCCCTTTAGGTACTGGAAGGTGGTATAAGGTCTCCCTGGAGTCTTCTCTTCTTCAGGCTGAACAAACTCAACTCTCTCAGTCTATCAGTAACACTACTTTCAGTAACTGTAAATATATTACACAAAATAATGAAATAAATTAATATTGAAATAATTCTAAGACTTTCTGTTCTATTTGTTTCATGGAGTTATATAATTAAAATTTCAATAACATGTTTTAAAGATATTCAAAGAATTATCTCTTATAAGTGCGTAATTTCAACAGTCATTTTTAACAGAAGGCAATTTTGTGGCCTATTTAAAAGCAGTTGGTATTGCCTTCAAATTAAACTCTGAAAAACAAGCAAGTTGAAATACTATGCAAACCTTTTTCGATGGCTAAACCTATCCAAATATTCAAAGACTTCTTTCATACCCAATCGTTAGAAAATTAATACAAGTAAGCAAGGACAATCTTTGGCTTCCACCCTAATTCATACTTTTCATTCACTTTTAAATTACTTTTTCCTCTATCAATTAATTGCTAATAACCAATTTATAATTTTGTATAATAAAAGCTTCTAATATGCTAAATATATAAACTGACTACTTCCTTAGTTCTCCTGAGACATTTAATTACATTCAAATAAAACTATTATCCTAATTATAATTAGTACTTTAATTTAAAACTTGTGACTGCATATCATAAATTTGCATATTTGGAAAACACATAATGTGTACCAAAGGAAGACAAAAAAATTTTCAAGATTAAAAGCACAGTATTTCTATGGTCATTCTTTAGAATCATGATACAGTTTTATAGAGTTTTTACTCTCTTTTCAAGAAACCCAGGTGGGGTTTCTGTTTCTGAAAACAGGAGCAACTTGTGCATATTTCATCAGCAATATGGGTTGTTGTGTTCTCAGATATCTCTTCACCAGGATAAGCCTCTCTGAGATTATGTTAAAAACACACAGAAGTAAAACAGCCACTTGCAGAAATCATTCCATTGAAGTGTCTTAGATGCTTATCCCAACATGAAATTAAACACCTCCTGAAAATATCTACTTTTTTCCATTTCCTTTAGTGAAGAATGTCTAGGATGAAAAATTGTACCTGTGGAGTCTTCATCACTGGATACATTCAAAAGCCATGTGGTCACAAATCTGGAAAACCAGCCTTAGTTGGCCTGGCTTTTGCAGGGGGGTTGGATCAGAGAACTTCCAGACTTCTGTTTCAACCTCAAGAATTCTGTGATAATATTTAGATAGACTGCCTTCAGACTAGATATACTACATAATTTAGGTGAGATGAATCCCACCATTTGGTTTTGATACGATGGACTTAAAACCAAGGAAAAATCCAGTAATGCCTCGGTTGGAATGAAGAGGTGCAATACAGACTGATTCCCTTTCCTCAAACACTATTCACTGTAAAATTCTAGTTAATTTAAATTAATAAACTCATATAGAATGAGTAAAACAGATGGAAATAATTCACTAAAAGCTAAAATAATTCAAACTGTATTTGCTTTCTAATGTAAATCAATATACTAATATGTAATATTTAAGAGACTGAAATGAAGCTCCTGTGTCAGTCTGAAGTGACAGGATATTTCTGTACTATTAAACCAAGATGTCTCACTCTATAAAACATCTCAGAAAATCTGCATCAAAAAATACACCGAATGCTAATAAAATTTGTTTTATGGAGAATCTTCCACTGGGCTACAGATTATCCAGGAGGTGCTACAATTATTTTACTTGTATAATTGGCAACAAGAAATGTATAGCCCATCAGGGTGATTGCTTATTTCACCAAAGAAAACATTAAAATGTTCCTATTTGCCCTTAACTTCAGTTTATTTCAGACAGTAAAAATTATCATAATTATCATTAAAATCAACTTCCTTAATAAAGGAAACAAATTAATGAACTAATTGACAATGATAGCAAAAATTTAGGAAGGTGGGGGAAGTGACTTCTTTAAAGTAGTCATCCTAAATTCATCATGAATTAAAAATATTAATAGTCTTGATAAAAAGAAGTCTAAGATGACAAGAAAAAGCTAAACAAAAGTGAAGTGAGTATACAGAAATAAATGATCATTGTTAATTTGTTTTCAAGCAATAAAGCAGGCACCTCCGCTTTACAATGTGCGCAATCAAATGGAATTGAGCCAATAAAAGAAGTAGATCATTCACTACAAAAAAAATATCCTCTAACAACATTTCTGCACCTGGACTTCCTGAGGAAGACAGTAGGTAAAGAGGAATAACTAGTCCCCGCAACAGGGGGAGGTAACTGGCGGAGAACCACAGCGACAATGAGCTGTTCACATGCTGCCACTAATGAAAGGACAAACTTTGCTGAAGACCCAGAAATCATTAAATATGCAGTTAAAAAACACCAGCTACTGAGAGCTCCAAAGATTTTTCTGATATCAGCTGTCCAGGCAACAATGCTTAGAAATTCAAAATTAGTAAATGCAAAGTAATACCACATTATTATAGTTTTCCTCATGTGTACAAGATGACAGGCTCCAAAGCCTGATATTATCAACCAGAAAAGAGATCTTGGGGCCCCTGAGGGTGCTGCTTCAAAGAACTATGCCATAGTAAAAACTGCAAATAATTCATAATGAATTTGCAACTTTCTAAGTTGAGTAAAACTGTGGATGCAACACCACATATCAAAAAGTTAAATCATACTTCCCTAAAGTAACTTATTTTTAATATAGCATGGGGAAGACTTCTGTAATAAGACAAATTTTAGCTGGAGTACAACATGAACACTTTGATAGAAATCCTTACAGAAGCCAGTATACCATACCATAAATCAGTGCTCTTATATCATACATCTCAAATACAATCTTTTTTTATGTCAAACACTAAGTCTTTGCATTCTTCAGGGGAATATTTAATATTCAGTAAAGACCATGCTTTCACTGTGATTAAGTATCTTGAAGTATTGCTTGTACTTTGTCATATTTTGCATCTTTCACAGCACAGCTGTAAGAAATGAAGTGCCAACCTAATGTTCAGATCATGGTTCCACGTTTCTGATGGTGGTGAACAAATAATTCCTCCCAAAGCGGTACTGAATTGCTAGTAATAAGCAAGTTAAGACTATACTCCCCACACTGAGATTGTTTATAAGAACAGGTTGACACTCCTTGAAAATTTCTCCAAGAACCTACCTTAATCTACACCACCATTCTCAAATGCAGCTGCTTTACTCGGAATCTCCCTTTTTCTCAGTACTGTGACCATTCCTCAGTAAGTTTCTACCATTCATCATGCTATGCAATACAAGTGTTTCTTCCTAAGTTGCCACATCTCTGTAGAACTTAAGCAGGTCTTTTATCCCTTTTGATCCTGAACAGAGTAGAAATACTGCCCCAAACATGAGAAGTTGTCTACATATCTCAGATAGTATATTCATACCAGTTCTTGAAATGCAATAAAATATGTGCTGCTGAACATCTAGAATTAAATTGTTGACTTTTGAAAACTGGAATTTTTTTAGTATCAGATTCTTTAAATCAGGTTTGGAAGAATGGATTGAAATTAACAGAAAATAGAATATTTCAGTTGGAAGGGACCTAGAAGAATCACCTGGTCCAAGTTCCTGACCACTCTGGGACTGTCTGAAAGTTCAAGCATGTTGATAACATCATTATCCAAATGTCTCTTAAACTCTGACAGGCTTGGGGCATCAAGCACCTTTTAAGAAAGCCCGTTCCAGGGTTTGACCACCTTCTTCACAAAGAAATGCTTCCTAACATCCAGTTTAAATTTGCCCTGATGCAGCTTTGAACAATTCCCATGCATCCTGGCACTGGATACCATGGAGAAGAGCTCAAAACTTCCCTCTCCACTTCCTTTCCTCAGGAAGCTGTAGACAGCAATGAATAAAGAAATATGTTAGAACTATATAAACTATAGTCTTCAAGCATTTAAATCTCTAAATTTGCAGAGAGATTAATTGCTGTCAAAGAAGCATTTTCTAGCTTACTTCAAGTTTGAGTCCTGTTTGCATTTATTTAAACAAAAAATCAAGAATATGAATTCCAATAGAAGACAGACAGACTAGACAGACAGTGCCACTGAAAAATTCAAGTATCATAACCGTATAATTACTACAGCCCTAACCACACCCAGGCCCAATCCGCACCAAGTCACTCCTACATTCCCTCTCCTAATCAACTACTATCACATTTGCTCTGCTTTTTCTAAAGGCAAAAATAAATGAGGGCATATCACAGTCAACATGACAGCAATCCACATCTGTTTTGGACTGAAGCATTTTAGGTCCAAATATATACATATACCAACAGATTAAAAAAGCCTTTCCTTGTAGCTATATAGGGGGTAAACCATCTGGAAACAAAGTTTTTATTTCTCTTCCTCTCCCTGATGCTCCTCTGCCTTTTTAGGCATTGCAAAACAGCTGACTTGGCATTTGACACACATTTCTGCAGGAAAGGAGCTGAGAATAACCTACTGGAATAGGATTGAAAATCTCTTAAAATCCCAAATCAATTAGTTGTTTTGAAGAGGAAAATTAATAAACATTTAACTCTTGATAACTAAAGCCAGCATGTAACATTGAAGAATAGTTCTTGTCAAAACTGGAACATCTTTTCTACAAAACAACACTGAACTGATTTCATAATCACCAGTGAGAATTCAAAATATGTGAAATCAGACTGCTACTGTTTCTTTTATAAAGACAGGGCAACAGTGTAAGTATTAAAACATAGTTGTCAGACAAAAGCAGTAAAGGACCCAGGCAGGAAAAAACCAAGTTACTATTTTCTGGTCATTAACTAAATCATTAAATTTCTAAACAATTAGTTCAGATTTTTAGGAAGATTCTTCTTCAACTGCATGACAGAAGATTTCTTTAGGCAAAAGCACTTAGAATGCTAAATGGAATAAATTAAACTGTTCAGTGACAGAAATGTGTGCTGATCATATGCACTTGTTAACCTAAATATATCAAAAGAACTACAGAGAAAATCACAGCTAAAAAAAACTTAAGAAGGTATGTTTCATAACTGGTACACATTCTTTATTTATTTTTGAATGGTAAATTTAAATTGGTGAATGGTAGTCCTTAGAGATTTGAATTACAGCTATGTGTATCTGGGATAATTTTCACAATTCTCTTTACCATCGTTGGAAAGTAAAAGATTCTTCAAGGAAGTGATTCATCTCAGTGGTTTTAGATGCAACATCAGAATGAAATAAATCTTTTTCAGGGAATGTAGTACTTTTTACTGACTATAAAGGGACAATGAGTTCAGACAGGCACATCTAAAGTTATGTCAGATAAATTTTAACCAATGTGCTCACAATATGGTTTATAAGCAAATGACAGCACTAAAAAGGCTGATTCTCATGTGAGTCATTACAACAGGATGTAGTTCTGCACATTAACATATTCCTTTTAAATGAGCCTTCCTTCATTTTAACTTTAAAAACATTTTTATTCTGAATAGCATGTTGCACATACTCAGCAGTTTGTCATTAAGGGAATGCTACCTAGTAAGCCTATTGACAATTTTAAAGTAATCTGAAAAATTAATTCAAACGCTTTTTATATTTGCTGAGACAATACAAATCAAGTAACACGGTCAGCATCTAGTACTTTCAAGAATGAGCTTGTTATTATACAAGCTTAAAAATATCTCAGTAATTTACTATTATTTTCTTACATTTTCCTTTGAGGGAGGAGGATACTCCTGCAAGCAGATAAACTCCAGTGCTAGATCAACTGCACATACGTATGGTTTACTGAGACAAGTATCAATTATACTTGGACAGACCACAAGCCTGTATAACCTAGAGTTTGACTAAATAGTTTGCTAGGAGAAAATTACAACTCCTCTCCTCTGCTTTCCTAAACACATACTTGACAATGTCAGACCTTTTCTAAGTATTGTGGAGGCTTAAAGAGAAAAAAGAAAAAAACACTCCAAACCACAAACCAAACAAAAAAAACCCCACCAAAATGGGCTATTTGGCACAAATTTCTTAAGCTGTTCTTTACCTAACTGTAGAAAACACTATTTTGGGGTAGGACAGGAATTAGTCTGATAAAGTTCAAATACCTGCCTTCATAAAAGCTTTTTTAGCCCAAGACTCAGATTCCTTGAAATAAAAAGTCCTGCCTTAGAGGGATGCAAAAAAGATTTTTAGAGTGTGACACACAACAAATCTTATCCACTTAGAAGAATTTGTAAAGTAATCCAAGAACTTCTGACAGAAATGGAGACTGATAAAAGAATTTTACAAAAAAGTACCTAATCCAAAGCACAAACCCAGAAGTCCTCCTCCTGGTCTATTGTTCCTGTGTTACTAGAAGGAGACACTGTTCCTATTATCTCCATCCCCACCAAATCATTTTTGGCCAGAGGAGAATATGAGCTTTTAGTTCAAGACGTTGAACCTAAAGAATTAAAGACTAAGAAACAAAACTTGCAGGTGTATTTTCAGTGAAGTAAAATTAAAACCATTCTCAAACTTGGAACTAATTTGTTTTCAGTTTATCTAGTTCTGTTTCTCTTATAAATTACTTCTGATCTTGACTTAATCACAAAAGAGATCAGCCAGTTAGATAAGGGACTTTCTTACCTCAAAAAAGTGAACAGTTACTGACAATTTATTTTAATAAATAAAACCAAGCAGCCTAGATTTGCCACATGTCTGAAAGCAAAATTTCAAAATTGATTTTTATGGACTACAAAGAACTTGATAAATGAGCACAGCTTAAAGAGCATGAAAAATAGTATTACTAAACAGATATTACTGGTTCATTTTGCTTTTAATACTTCATAGCCTGTTCTTGCCTGTCTTTCCTTACTTTCAAAAATGACTTTAAGATCAAGGTACAGATGCAAGTACAGTATAAACCCATGCTTCTCATTTCCTAGTTCCAATAACCAGGTATATTTTAAAACAAGTAGTTAATTGGTGGTGTTTTGGAATTCTGCTTTTCTGTTCTTGTTGTTGTTTTTGCTTTAAAGAATCTTCTTGGTTTCCAAGCCAGAAAAGATGCAAAAGAAATTGAAATAACTGAGAGTTACCAAAGTCAAAACCAAAATGTACTCTGAAAAATTAAATGTTTTTTGCAGCTACTTTTGTAGCCTCTTCTACTAGTAAGACTACACAGTTACACTGCTGAAACTTGCTCAGCCAAATCTAATAGGTCAGCAGCATCCCTTAGTTATTTTTAAAGAGTCACAAACTATATGGAGATTTTTTGGGGTTTTTTCCCTTTTAGGTAATTTGAATGATATTTTATCTCTGTAAAGCAAACCTTGCAGAGGTATAACAGTTATCAGAGAGCATCACCAAAAAACTGAAACTGTAAGAAACATTAAATTTTCAACAATTACACATTGATTTGAATCTAATTTGTATTGCACAGCAAACAATGTCACACAGCCTGTTTGTGCAAACAGCAATACCTGTTTTTAAAAGAAAAGTAAAATCCCCCAATGCACACACCTGCTTTCCAAACTCCACATACAGGAGCAAACAGAATGTATTTTGAATAAATACTAAAAGACAATTTTAGTCAACAGAAGTTGCCAGTAACTCAGAACAATTGGTGGTTTTTTTAATTTTGCTTGTTTATTTTATTCATTTGTTATTATTCAAATATACTTGTCAAAGCAATTTTTGTTTTGTATGTCAACTCACAGATGCATTCTGTGACTAGAATATTTTGCAACAATCCAAGAACCTACCATAATCTACACCACCATTCTCAAATGCAGCTGCTTTAAGACTGGAATTTTAGTCTTGGGAAATGATGAGGTTTATTTCAGAATAGTCTGTGGGATTGTTCCCAGGTACATCAAGGACACACAACAATTCAAGAAGAAAAACATGACAAAGGATGTTGATAGTGAGGATCATGGTGTGTGTGGTACCTACGCACTTTGGCCAAGATCACAAAAATAGTGACATACCATCGGGACAAAGGCCACTAGTCCCATTTACTAGCCCACTATCTTCTAAGCAGCCATCATACATGGACCCTGAGTCTACAAACCCAAAACGAGTAGTCTGCAGGCTCTCTGATTGTCCCCTCCTTTCCCATGAGGTACAAACAGGAAGACAAAGTGGTTGCTCTCTGAGGGCATTACCTGTTTTTCCTCACTATTCAGGAGTTCTCTTATGTACAACTTACCTTGCTAAATAGCACTTGCCACGAACCCAGCTTGCTTTTTTTATAACACTGCACTGTTGTTTGATAAGAAAAGGAATTACTTGTATTTCTCTATTAAGATTAAGCTATCCATTACCTACTTAAATTTCTAAAATTAAATCATTCATTTTTGAAGTATCCCATTCTGTTGTCCATCTCTCTTAAGTTTTGGTTTTCTTTAGGGTCTTTCACTGCTTTCATTTTGAAATGTTTAATTTCCCTCTTGTCACAAAACACTGTACAACTCTTAAAAGCCCAGAAACTGTAAATCATGACTATGCAGTATTTAAAACCAAAACAATTCTAATGAACTTAGTTATGACAGTGCCACTTTCCAGCTGATACCTATATAGGTGTATATTAATGATTAATGGCAGAATGATAGCCCAAGCAAACCACAATGCCAGATATAAATTATCTCAGAGCCTGAAGTGAGATGTGCACAGTACTGGTCTTACCCTCAACTTCATTTTGCTGAAAAGCAGGAGCTTAATGGGAAGAACAGTGTCCATAATTCTTAACATCCTGCTGCTTGCCTACATCAATAATTTTGAGATATGTAGTAACATTTTTGGTTGGTATCAACATTTTGAGACTTTCCAGTGGCGATGTTCATCACCAACTAGAGAAGCTCTACATTCAATTTCAATATGCTCATTTTCACCAACCTTTCATTTTTAATGAACTACTTACCCTGCAGTCCTCTTCCCCAAGAAGTTAACATGGGAGAAAACAACTCGGTGTTTGGCACAGTGAAAAACCCTCACTCATTTCTGAACAGTGACTCTTTAGTGACTCTTTAATGACTATAGAACTAACATTGGACATGTGATATAGTTCCCTTTAATTCTCTGCATGTGACACAACTAGGTAAAAGCCAACAGTAAATGAGGAAGTGCCAAGCAGAATTTTCCCTAATAAAAAGATATATAGATTACAGGAAATAATAACAGATCAGTATCTATTATAGAGTTAAAACTTATCAATGGAGCTTAAGCAAAGGCTTCCTGTAGAATCTATCTAATTCTTATTAACACTGAAATGCCTATTGACTATATTTTAGAAATAAGCACAATCAAATGTATAAACCAACATGGTTTTACCTCAAAACCTATTTTGTTCCCTTGGTAAGTGCATTTTCACATATAAATTTTAATTTATAGCTAGCAAAACCCTTCTAAATCTAATTAGTTGTTACCAAACCTGGTAATTTCTTAGGAAATACCATAATTTGCAAAAGCACGATGTTGCCTAGTAGGTGAAAAAATGCAGAATACATATACATGAATTTAAGGTGTCAGGGCTGGAAAAATCAATAGCTAGACTCCTTAACAATGGCTATATAACGCCTGTTGCTTTTCAGTTTTGGTAGCCTGTTAAATTTTTAAGCAAAAACAGTCCATACATTCCCTTAAGGTTCTGTGTTTCTTTAAGAAAATCAAGACAAGTTATACTATTTGTTATATTTTTCTTGCTCAAGCTAAAGGACAGGAATTGTGCTTTAAAAACTATTAAAACTTTTCTAATCCAATTTATTCTTTTCAAGTCCTTACAAGAAAAAGCACCCCTTGATTATAAGGGCAATTTCTGATACCAAGTTTTATAAGGCTAGGATTTTTTAATCAGATTTGTCAATATTTGTCCCCTTTACTTCTCTAAATAACTCTTAAATAGTGTAAGAAAATTGTTCCAGTTTGGGACTGGACTCCCACAGGGTTTTAGCTGTCATTAATGATTTAAGACCTTTTTTGTGCCATGATAAAACCCAAAACCTCAATTGCTAAAGGAGGCACCACACAGACCATAATGAATTGTTTTACAAACCTTTAAGTGCATCCTAATTGCCTTCCCCAAGATTCTTCTTAATTTATTATGCAGTTATTCATCCAACAAAATCTGTTCTTTAACTTATAGATGATAACACAGTTGAGAACAAAGGCCAGAATTATACAGTAATATAGGAGACGCAACTCTAATCACAAAGGATTATTTTAGAGGAGGAAACTGAAAGGCAGATAAATAAGCGTAAGAAACAATTTATTAGTGGTCAGTTTCCCTTATGTAAGAACCTTGTTGGATCTTCATTACACAAAGTATCTCAGCATTTGAAACTCAGCGACAAGAAGCCAAGTATCTACAAAAAGTGTAAGGGTACAGGCTGGGCATATACTGAATTTTCTCCATTACAGCATCCCAACCTCCCATTACTTGTGACACAGGAATCCCTTGCTCCAGAAATAACATCTTTGTTTCAATAAGACAGTAGATTTTCTTCAATAATTTCTCTGATTAGCTTCTGAGCTCCCAACTTTTTGGAGCCTTCACACCCCATAGTAAGGAGTCCCACATTTTCCTTATGATTTGTGTAAAAATATCTTGCAATACACCTGCTACAGGATTATTTAATTTCAGCCCTCTGCTATTTGCATTTTGAAAAGCAGAAATCAGGTGTTTCCTATCACATTCTTCCCTTTAGTCCTTATATTTCAAATACACTTGGTCATCTCTTTTCCAAGCTGAACAATCTTACTTTGTTAAATCACTTCTCATCTGAAATCTGTATTTAATCACCCTTCTTGCCCTTCATATTTTTTGCTAGTCCTAATATGTTCTTTTCAGACTGGAAATCACCAGAACGTCATATAACATTCAAAATACAGACCTATTAATTCACAGAGTTTCATAAAAATGACTCTATTGCTAATTTTTCCTTATTAATGCTTCCTTATATTTAATTAATTCATTAATTTTAATTTTCTTTCCTGACTGCTAATAAGAACCAAAACAATTTCCACAAAGCTAACATCAAGGTGAGGCCATTTATAATAATGTTTGTGAGAGTGCACAGTAAATATAGGGTAGCAGATATGAAATGAAGTTAGAACTTCAATTACTCCCTATGAGATAAGGAGAAAATAGACTTCTGAAAACCTTCTTATAACGTACTTAACATAAATGTAGTAACATAAGCACCATACCTCTCTGTAAACAACACCAAAGCCTTTCCATTCATGATTCCCATCATAACCTACTTATATACATAATTGCTGAACCAAATTTCAAATGAAAGGATAGTTCTACGAATAAATAATTAGGATAACTAACTCTCTTCTTCCTCTCATCAATACATTATCTCTTAGCTGGTTCACTAAAAAAAAAGTCAACCAAGAGAAGTGCTTACAAAAATATGGTGAAGAGGCAAAAATACTTTTTCAGCAAAATACTTCATCACTCCTTAACATTTCTTCCGTTTTTTGATACTATTCCTATTCATCATTCACTCAACTAATGAAACTTGGAGGGAACACTTAAGGATACACTTTTATCTTCTCTCTCAGTGTCAGATTTTGAAAACAATATCACTGTGGTCTGAGTTTCAAACACTCCATCTGCAAATCTAATTACAGAGCTCCATCTGTACTAAGCATTCTTTTCAAGGCATCGTGTAACTAAGTAAAACCGAAATCACCTATCATTTGATTTGATTACAAGACAACTACAGATGAAGTGTCAATAATTACAGGGGTAGATCTTACATAGTGGAGGAAATTCAAGTGTTCTTAATTGCATTAAAAGAGAAATTTGTACTCTGCTTGGTTAAAAATCCTCAAAAATTGCCAAAGTACTAAAAATTTTACGGTAATTTTTTTCTCAGTACATAAAAAAGACTTTCCTCTAATTATCAGAAGTAAATTATCAACAATATCTTCTTATTAGTAAGAAGAATTTAAAAAAAAAGGAGGGGTCTGTAATAAAAGAGGGTTTTAATGGTATTAGCAAACATTCTCAATCACAGTCCTTCTACGTAGCCAGGTTTTATTAATGAAGACTTTGGTTCTAAAATAATCAGTTGTCATTTGAAATAATTATGTTTGGTGATGCCTAAAGTATTCTTCAATCATATTTTAGAAAAGAAATTAGAACACAAAGGACTTAATACACCTAAATTATTAAAAAAATAAAAATAAAAAAAATACCCCAGCATTCTAGCCACACTTAAATGAAAAAGAAAGAAAAAAATTAAATCAAATTAGAAGTCATTTACATGAGACATCAGTCAAAATTGATATTTGACTGGTTTTGCATCATCTCAAAAGATCTCAAACACATTTTTGTTTGGGGGAACAGTATAAAATACTAAGCATTAAATAAAAGAACTTCTAAACAAGGTCTTCTCAAATGGCTGGATTCAGTTACTTTCAACTTCTTATATAATTTAGAAAGGGGAAAAAGACATAAAAAGGAACTATAGTTACAGTTCAGCCTTTAAAAATATCTAATGCCATAAATCCAGCAGAATCGATCAAAAGGACTTTTCAGATCTCATTTTAAACACTCCAAATTGAAATATGCGTTGTGAATGTTGAAGAGCAACAAAGATACTTTGAGAAAGGCAATATGAAAGTATTATTTTGCTATTTTGTATTTTTACCTTATGAAATGAATTATTTTATTTTGAATATTCAACATTAATTTATATAATTTATAACTAATTAATAAAGTATAGAAATTTTAATTTACATTAAAATGTCTACAAACATATCCACAGGCCTATATCTTACTTCATTATGATTAACAAGGAGAGTGTGGTTTTCCCCTTTTGTCTGGTGTAAAACAGAGTAAGTGCTTAATTTAGGTGAAAATGTTACTTCAGAGGAAATGGAACAGTTATATAAATGGGAAAAGCACAGCTATTTAAATAATCATAATCCATAAAAGCTGTTTCATAAGTGAGGTCTTCAGAAACAATTATGAACTGGCAAAATAGAAAATTTATTCCGGTGCTCTTTAATCAAATAGATAATAATCAGAAGCAGTATCCCAATTCATCACATGTGTAAACAGATGAGAATAACTTTTCAAGACCATAGTCAGTAAAATGATGGTAAAATCTTGATCAAAAGTTCAAGCACCTCTCCTTCCAGTATTCCTCCCAGCTTTTATTACGTAGCAAATCTAATGATATTTTTAACTTACTGAATACAGGCAATAACTACAACTGTGTTCTCCAAATAAACTACTTCACTTTCAGTTGTTTCAGTTAATAAAACAACTAATTTTTCTATTAGTTCTTCTTGGGACACTTCCATTTAAGACATAGTTGTGTTTACCGCCTCATAAAATGTCACATTTAAATCCTCTTCATAATAGAAGTTACAGAAGTTACAGAAATAAATGAGGGAGGAAAAAATTCACCTTTTTCCAACCATAGCACTAACAGGACTTTGAACACCATTAGCCAGATTAGGTTCTACTTTTTGCATCTTCTAAACGAAAGATGGCTTTGTTCTGATTCTGAAGGTCTAAGTAATTTACCTATTACTCTTCATTTCTGTATTTGCTGTATATTTCTCATTTGTCTAGGCAGGAGGAAAATCCACCAAAAAAAAATGTATCTAGTCATACCTAGCTAAATACAATTAAAGCACATGAAAAGTTGCAAAACCAAACTGTGACTGCTCTTAACAACCAGAAGAAAATTAATAGCTCTATCATAAAGTGGGCATCACTCCCAAAGAAAAACTGGGCATGCTCTAACTTTTTTGAAACAAGGTTATTACACCTACTCAGAACCACAGTGTTTGCAAATTAAGTATGGCAGTATCAAAAACATTTATCACTTAAAACCACCTGAATCTGTATCAGTTTGTCCTCCAAGAAGTGCCAGTGAAACTTCTGGTGTCAAATTTAACTTTAACTTAACCTTAAGCAGCATATGTCACTTCCTCCTCAGTCTCACAGAGTTGAGGGTTCACTTCTGAATGCTTCTCCTATGGAGTTCTATGTGGAACGACTCATCCACTGAGGTACTGTCACACAACTTCCAAATGCTTCTTCTGTGTTGAAAAGTAATCTCTAGTACTGTAAATAATACTGTTTTCAATACCAGTGATAATATTGATGCAAATTTGATCTAGACTAGACACTTCCTCCTCCCTTTGCTAATGACTCAGATCCACATTTTGGTAACATACTGCAGGTTTGATTGACACTGAGAAATTTAAATTTTATTTTTCCCTCTTTCATAAAGATGTTTTTTTACCAGCCTCCCCCCTAACCTGACTGTGGATCCAACCTAAGTAGTTACTGCAACGCAACTCAAGAGCATCTTGACACATGCACAAATTCACCTTGAGGTTTTGGTAGCAGTGGCCATGCTGAAGGAGGCTGTGCTAACCCTCAGTCCAACCACAGACACCCATGTGCAATATGGGGAGAACTCATGAGGTGAGAGAGAGGGATAAACAGTTCCTTGCCCATTTTCACTCCAATTTAAGGGCCATGTCAGCTACTCTGTACTGGCATTACAGGAGGTTGTTCACTTAATTTAAAGTCAACAAAGATTTTAAAGAATTCAAAGATTGATTTAAGATTACATTGCCTTGGGTGGAGTTTTTTTGGGGGGTGATTTTCTTGCCTGTTTTGTTTTGGAACAGGTTCAAGATGTGAGACTGCAGTATCATGGACTGAACACTATTAGATCCCATATTGCTCACTTCACAGAACGGAGGAGCAGAGATAGTCATGGCTTCCCTACTTTTTAGGCTTGTACCAGAACAAATGGACACGCAGCGGGCACAGGATACACTTAAGTGTAAAATTATTCACTTAGGACACAAGTACATTTAAAGGAGACTTCATACTGACGAACACTCAAGTGCACTTATTATGTAAAACAGTTTTGTTAATAACATCTGCTCTGATTTTAGTGAGAATTTTAACAAACTTACTGTGCTGTTAATCAACAAAAGTCACACCAATTGCGTTTCTAAGAAGTGATTTCAGAGTTACTCCAATTAAAATAAAAATGTAAAAACTGTAGTAGACAGAGTATATAAAAAAGGCTAAGTTTACATATAAAAATACCTCACAGGAACATAATAAAAGAAAGACAGCATGCCCTTTCATTAATGCTCACAGATAAAAAAACCCTAAACAGTTATCCAAACCATCTTTAACAATACATGACAATATATCAAGTATGCTAAAGCAAACCAAGTTGGTATAAAGTATCCTAGTATCAAAATTCCCATTATGCTTGCTCTCTAAGCTCAAGACATTTAAAATATCTTAGAAGACTAAATAGTAATTTCCACAAAGCTCTCTCATCTGATTAATTTCTCGATATGCCAGATTCCTGACCAAATCACATATACAACAAAATTTTCAAAAGACATTATACAGGTCCTTTTAGATACTACTTCATTGTTAATTATTTTCAAATTACATAAATTTCTTCAGATAAATAAACTTACAGGATTCTTAAAAATGCATCAAAATGTATTTTATAAAAAGGATTTATCATGCTCAGCCTTAATAGTGATAGTCTGAATAGCAGTATAAAACACTCTAATAGAAATATTTACAATTTTTTGACTACATCATTTAATGTATAATTAAATATTTAAATATCCTAAGTAATATTTGAAGCTTACTTAAGATCACTGGTAGAATGGAATTCTTAAAAATCCTGCAAAATGGTACAAGAAAGTTTATTTTTTTCCTCACTTTTTCTTTTATTATTTTATGATGCCCATCTTTTTAAAACAATTGTCTTAATATTTATGAGACACTACAGTTGCCTATAACCATATATATTTAATAATCTTTTAAAATTAAAAACTATTTATTAAAGTCACTAATAAAGTTATTTAATCAATGACATAAACCCTATTTTCCCTGAAATAAATAACCTGAATTTTATCTCAAAGCATAAAAGCTAGGAACATAGACACATGAAGACTGTTAGTGTGAATTAGCTGAATAAGTATTTTTTATTTCAAAAGGTGTGCCATCAGCTGCAGTACAGGTGTTTCACGTTTAGTACATTTTCTAATACTTCATTACATGGCAGTTCATTATTACGTGTTTCTGTTTTACAAACTTAGTTTCCTTTTATGACAAGGTCAGCCAACTAGTTAACCAAGGGAAGTCAGTAGATGTGGCTTTTTTTAATTTCAGCAAAGTTTGGATACCATCTCTCATAGTGCCCTTCTGGACTAAATGTCCGGGGTATTGCTAGACAAGTCCATAATATGCTGGATGAGCAATTGGCTGACAAGTTGGGCAAAAAAGTTTGTATTAAATCAGATGACATCAGGTTAGTGGCCAGACACTAGTGGGTGTGCTCTCTGCAGCTCATTATTAGGGCCAGTGCTCTGCAATGTTTTTATGAATGATCTTGATGTGGGAATTCAATGTACATTAAGTAACTTTGCTGATGATATTAAATTAGGAGGAGTTATAGACTCCCTTGAGGGTAGAGAGGCCTTACAGAGAGATATGGATAGACTAGAGAGCTGGGCAATGAACAACTGTACGAAATTTAACAAGAGCAAGTACTGGATTCTCCACATGAGATGGGTGTAATCCTGGTTATATGTACAAACTGGGGGACGAATGGCTGGAGAACAGCCCTGCAGAACGGAATTCAGGGGTCCTGGTTGATGGCAAGTTGAAGTCAGCCCCGTGCCCTGGCAGTCAAAAGGGCCAGCTATATCCTCAGGTGCATCAGGCACAGCATGGCCAGTTAGTCAGGGAAGGGGCTTGTCCCACTCTGCTCTGCACTGGGGTGGCCTCACCTTGAGAATGCAGCTCTGGGCACCACAATATAAGGACACCAAACTATTAGAGTGTGTCCAGTGGAGGGCAACCAGGACAGTGAAACACTCTTGAGGGCAAAGACTTATGAGAAGTGGCTGAGGTCACTTGGTTTCTTTAGCTTGGAGAACAGAAGGCTGAGGGGTGACCTCGTTGCCAAGAGGTGACCTCGTTGCATTATACACCTTCCTGAAGGTGGGCAGCAGAGTGGGAAGTGCTGATCTTTCTCTGTGGTGACCAGCAATATGACATGAGGAAACAGAATGAAGCTGCATCAGGGGAAGCTCAGACTGGATCTTAGGAAAAGCTGTTTAAGTCTTTTCACAGACTGAGCACTTGAACGTATTTCATATTTTTAAATGCTATGTATTCTTTCATGCAGCACAAAAGTATTTACTGTTACATCAGTAGCAACTAGAATCACAAGATGAAAAATATCAATTTGTAATCATATTTAATAAAATAAATATTAAAATGTCCAAGGTTAAAAGTTGCATGCTGTGAAAGTAATTAAAATATTAGAGTCTTTAGAAAAGGTGTTTTAACATGTATGTGGTCACAACCAAACTAAGCACTCACAATATATGAAAACATGAAGAAATCATGTGACAAAAGACATAAAGGAGCAAATGCCTTATCTATCACATTTTATAACAAAAGCCATTATATTCAGATGCTTACAGTTTCACACACAAGCTTTAGGCCACTAGAACATCACAGGGTATTTTTCCTTCCTTATAATTTGAAATTGTCAAATCTGGAAAAAACTAAAAAGTTATTTCCATCTTCTCAAAGGACAAAATTCAACAAAAACAACTCAGGAAGTTTCAAATTACAGAAAGCAGAATATTCCACATAGTTACTAAGTAAATCTATTAAGATGTCTTTACAAAAGTACTGTCCACATATTAGCAGTCTTCCAAATGATTGTGAAACACAAGAGCCAATCTGAGAAAATTCTGAAAGTGCACGTTCGAAGTTGAACATACTGACAAATCTTTGTAATGTTCTACTAGCAGTACAAGCTACATGAACCTCTCAGCTCTTCAATAAATAGTCATTTATAATATGCAGAAATCATCTTAACTGCAGATACTAAGCATGTTTCTCAATTTCTTTCTACAAATATTTATTTTCTTTCCATAGATATTTATTTCCTGAAGATGTCCAGACTTCATCACATTGAAAATAGGAGTATAGTCAACACTTGGTAACTGAAGATGGTGTATTTAAGGGATGCATATTGCCAAGTTCAGGTACAGGAAAGATGATAGGAAAGCTATGGAAGTACACACAAGCTCCTCAAGATGTTTAATGAACAGGGGCAGGTAAAATTGTTTGACTCATACAGGCTTACCCATCTGATTCTTAAGGATTTTGACTACTGTTATAAATAAATATTTGATAAGTACATGATAGTTGCAACTATTGCCTTCTCACGATTTGCTAAACAAAGTTTCCTCAGCTACAGAAGTTTAATGTAACACAGTCCAAATGAACAGTTAAAGTCACTGGTCACTAGTTGGATGAACCTGATTCAAAGGGCAAGGTAGGAACACAGCCAAGGTTTGAGCTGAAAGTTGGATAGTGGAAAAGTCGAGGGCTGCACCAAACAAGTGAAAAAAAAAAAATAAAAAGGGCTGAATGAAGGTCAGACAACCAGGTGCTTTAGCAAGTATTCAGAACACAAATCTGCCTTATTCATCTACAGAACAGGAATCTTAGAAAGGCTTTTCAAGAGCCACAGCTGCTGAAGCCCCCGGTATCTCCCAAATCCATATGAACAAGACTGTCTGAAAACAAAGGAACTACAGATTGGCCAGATTAAATAGTCTACAGTGACTCAGCTAGAAAAAAATCAGCCATTACATAGTGTTTAGGATACCTACTCTGTAACATTTTTTAAAGTCCTTTGAAATAATTAGTTAAACATCTGACACTAAACATGCATTGCTTTTATTCTGCAAGCTATAAAGGATATGTCTGGGATCCATCTGTTATTTTCTTAGATTTCCTGAAATTTTGTTTTTGTTTTGATGGGTTTTTTTTTACTGTTACTGTGTTTAATAATATGATTACATATTCTAACATGATGCATTAGAGCTACCAGTCCGCAGTTAAAATGGAAGAGGACAAAAAAGGAAATGCCTTTTTGCTTTCTTCTGATATTCCCTGCTGTGATACAAACTTCACACTTTCCTAAAAAAAGATCAGAATCTGGTAATAAGGAGTGATGTCTATGTTAAGGGCTCTCTTTCCATTTAAGAAAAGCTGCAGCAACCCTGGGCTGGTGCTGGGAAAAAGTTTTAACAGGGTAGGAAGAGAGGAGAGTAAGAAACTTCTTCCTTAGCAAACAAGAGGTCCCATGAGAGAAATACATACTTTCACAGTCATTAGTGACCACAAAACAACAGAAGATATTTGAAACCCTTGGACTGACTTCCACATGTGAAAACACATAACACTTTCTGTATCAACTAGTCACTTGCAATTATTCTCCTTATTCTGAAACACAATGACTAAAACCAATACTAAAATAATCATCAGGTTCAGGATTTCAGTTTCAGGCTCTACCACCTGAAAAACTAGGAGATTTGAAGTACTAAACTCTTTAGAAAAACCTTTTCTTGAAAAGGTTATTGAGCATTGGAACAGGCTGCTCAGGGATGTGGTTGAGTCCCCAGCCTTAGAGGTATTTAAAAGACTTGTAGGTGTGGAACTGAAGGACATAGTTTAGTCTATGAACTTGGTGCAGCTAGGCTAATGTTTGGACTCAATAACCTTAGAGGTCTTCTCTAATCTAAATGATTCTATGATTCTATACTTAGAGACATCCTAAACAGTCATATAGAGAGCTAAAAAACCCCCCAGTTTAATAACTCCATACTTTAAATAAATAAATAAACTCACCACACCATCATCCCACTCCCACTCCAATTTCACAAGGCGAAACCAAAATTTTTCAAAGAGTTCAAGTAAAATTCTTAATAAACAGAGACATATACTTCCCCAAACTCCTGGGTTTCATCACATACCTCCCGTAGGTGAGAAACTGTGAGTGAAATTACCACTGTAGTGTTAATACACAAGAGTGAAACATTTCCTATTGCTGATGGGAAGGCTTCAAGGAAAGGAGGAGCACAGTAAAAACACATTTACTAAATAAAGCTTGAATAAAACAAATACCCTCCAGAATTTTACTTTTGATCATTTGAGTTAACATTTTGCTGACAATTTCTTTAACTGAAATTGCCTTGACCAGGACAAGTGGCAAGTTCCCCAAAGAAGCCTAACATAAGATTCTTAATACCAGCTCACTGATTTTAAGCTATCTTAGTGCTAGCTCCATGGAAACAAAGACATAATTGTTCATTCAAAAGGCTGCTAAAATTTCCATTACAAAATACGCTAATAAAAGGCCTTTACTTTGCGTTTTCATTATGAGAGGGAGATGAGAAACTAGGTTACTTTCTGTACTTTAACGCAAGCTTCAGAGACTGTTGTACAGAATCCACCTACTACTGCTGCAGTAAAAGATTAGTTCTGATGAAGCTGAGCAAACTTGGTGCAACTAAGAAGTCCAGTTATGTCCAGTTATCTTTTAAGTTTTTAGGCTATTTGCTGTGTCAATCATCACACTGAAGAAACACTCAAATAGAAACATGTATCTGACTGCATTTAAATCTTTTTTTTTGATCACAAATTCGGTAATTAATTTCTTAAACTATAAGATGGTTTTACAAAATTGGTAGAAATTATTAATACTTATGTATTTTATGCAATGTTTGTAAGAAAAATATATTAAAGCTTTCTTACTGATGAAACTTTTTCTAAATATAACTAATGCCCCTCCATATCAAGAGCACCCATACAAACGCTTTTTGTTACTTGACTCTTCCACCTTGCAAGATTATGTTCTTTTATCCCTTTATTTTGATTTATGCCCATTTGACAAGAAAGAGCCATCTGACTAGAAGGAAAGGTGATTAAAAAACTATCCACTGTAAAAAATGGTTTCCTCTGATTCCTGCATACAGTAGAGAGAATACCATGGCACTTGTCATACAAAATTGCTCACTGAGGTCATGGCTTTATCAGATGGGATGACACCAAGAAAAAATACCTTATGTCACAATATGGTTCATAAATTTCTGCAATTGACGGAAATATAAGACTTAAGTTCTATTACTCTACAAAAAAGACATCAAGAACAAAAGTAGAGACACTAAGTAGAAGTTTACATCATCAGATGCAGACACCTAACAAAATTAATTAGTGCAATGTGATGTTTACTTCCATGTGTGAGCTCGATTACAAACATATTCAGACCTCCACTTATATGATGGTTACATTGTAACGCTCAGAAAACTCCTTTTTAAATGGGATTTTAGGTTAAGGACCTGATGCTGCTATTAAATACAATTTGTCTCTGCTCTGGACTGAATACCTGTGATACTGACAAAATAGCAATGGAAAAAAATGTTTCCATCCCCTAAACGACTTGCAAAATGCTCATTTGCTCTTCTCTGAATGGTATTCTAAAGTGCAGCAGTTGTCAGAATGAATTTTTGATGTCATATTCAAATTCAAGCAAATTATAAAGTTCTTCCAAAAGAAACATGAGCTTGCATGTGCTTAGATCTGGTAAAGAACATATACACAGATCCAAAATATTAATTAAAAAATATGTAGTAAAAAGAAATGGATACTTTACTAACTCCTTGGTAAATTCCTGCAGTGATGTTCATTTTGCTAAAAATGTACATCTCATTTTTAATGTGCCCATGCAGCTTTTGCTTATTTGTTCTTCTGATGTTTCTTGTCACTAAATTTACAAGACTTTTATTACAGAAAATCTTACCACAAAGAAGTCCCTACACACTTCAGATCAAGTCTTACCTCATCTCTCTTGATAAGTTCATTTGACTGAGCTTCATGTCATTTCCTGCAAGATGTTCTGTCACAGACATAAAACAAATTACTTTTGAAGGCTAGTAGACAGGAGGAAAAAAAAAAAAAAGACGCTTTAGCCATACCAGGGAATCAAACAGATTAAAAAAAAAAAGTTTAAAATGTGTAATATAGGTACTGTTAGAGAAACCTACATGAGTATACATTTTTAAAGAATTTATGCACAAACATTAGAAAAAAGAAGAAAGTGAAGAAGAAAGGAGGAGTTGGGAGAAACCTAAAAACCATTTACTTTTAGAACTTTATCATCCTTTTAACAACAAATAAACCTAAACAAATGCATATTGAAAAAGCTTTTTCTCCTAAGCAGCATTCAGGATACCTTCCAAGAAAATAAACATTAAAAAAAACCCTCTGAATCACACTTTGTTATTTAATTCTTTGGAAAAACAATTGCATCCCAGAGTTCCTCACTCATCTGAGCTCAGCAAATACAAAGCTGAATTCCATTTAATTTTGCCAAATTGCTAAGTGACTCAAGTATTTTTCTTTCATGTAATCTTAACAAAGATATAAAGGAGATCCTCTTTTTAGTCTCTCCTCCCCTTGCTTGTATTTAAAAATGTCCTTATTTTCTTCCTTCCTAATTCACTGTTCTTTCTTCTTCACATTATCCTCCCATTTTTTCATTACTTTTGCAAGTTCTTTTTGTTCTGTGAATACAGCTAAATGATAGTAGTCAAAATTTGTTTATAAAACCAAATATAATGCTTTAAAGTTCTATTATTTTCTGAATGAATACTAAAATAGCTTTCTTTTTGTATTCACTTGTTGAACTGGGAAGAGTTTTTCTAAAGATGTACCAGAAGAAGAATCACTGAAATTACTCTAATTATTGAGCAGAGCTAATATATGTAAAAGCAGGGTATAAAAATATGCATGCAAATACAAGTAAGAAATAGGGAGGATTATGTGGACTGTCCTATCATTAATGCTAAGTTTTTCCCATATATTGGTTTCTAGGTGTTCCTCCATTAGCTATTCCTTGTTAATGAATTTACTTTTTATTCCCTATACAAAAGAAATCCTCAGGCTCCTATCTGAACAATGCTTATGTCTAGGCTATTCTTTCAGCAGACAGGTTTTTTCTGTTTGTGAGTTTTGGGATTTTTTTTTTTATTCTTACCATTTTATAAACAAATAAATTTAGATTAGTGAAAATCTTGCTTCTAGTCCACAATGTCTCTATCAATATATAATTCTCAAGATTTACCACAAAATAATTATTGGAATTTTGAATGAAAACACAATACATGTCCTTCAGTCCGTCACTTAAAGTTACCTAGTCCAGCAATTTAGGACCTAAAGGAATTGTTGCTACTTTACAGGAAGCTATTTTTCCTATACATTCACTACAGGTTCTCCAGGTTTTGGTATCAAAAGGTGGGAGTGGATGTGAACTGCCCTGGTCTGGTCACTGCCATTTCCAGCCAGCCCCCAAACTACTGTGACTAACCTGTAGCACCCCAAACAGACACCCCCTGAGCAGGGTGCTGATCCTCTGCTCAGCTGTCTGTACGCCTGAGGCAGCAGCCACAGGGGCACGGGACACCAACGTGCTCTTGGGGTGAGGAACATCTCACTTCAGCAGGCATGTGCCTCCCTCAGGGATAGCAGCTGCAGGTGAGTCCTGCCAGAGCAGCAGCACCCCAAGCAACTGCCACCGAGGAAAATCCTGAAGCCCTGTGTGGCAGGGAAAACGATGATAAGCAAAGGGCTGCAGGAAAAGATGAGCAAGAGAAATACAGTGGAGGAGACAGCTGAGAAGCAAGAAATGTCAGATGGGTACTGCAATGGAAATGACCCCGACTGTGCTGCCCAGTGCCGGCTGGAGGAGCTGGGATGCACCTACAGCCATGCATGGTGACAGTAGGGTAAGCTGGGGCTGGAGGGAGGACAGGCATTCAGCTTGCCTTCAACCTGGGGTAGATGGAAGAAAGTGTTTGTCTAAGTGTTTGATTATTTAGTTCTCTCTACTACTCAAATCAGTGACCAAAGGTTGTTAACTAGCAATGAATTAAGTAAAAAATACCCAAATAAAGGCTGTTTTGCTCACAATGTCACTTATTAGACAAGCAGAGCAATGTCATTTACCCAGGCTTCTGTAAGGAAAAAAACTCACCAGATCAGAAGGTGCAACGTGCAAGGGCACCTAAGGTTTTGGCTTTTTAACTACAAGGAAAATTGGATTAGCAATGGAGCAAATATCCTTCGTTAAATCTCAGCAGTGCATAACCCATTTTCGTACTAACTGTAAATCAGTATGCAGTAACAGATTTGAAGGTGTGGTTGATTAATGGGACAAGGACTTGAGCCAATCCCTCTATGCAAGCTGGCTCACCTCACCTCAAATAGTTTTCTGCATTAGAGATATAATACTTGGAGGAAAAAGGAAACCAAGTAAAGGTACAATGTGAGAACAGTATCTGAAGCTAATATACAAGTTAAGGAAAAAAAGGTAGAAAAAGTACTATGACTATTTGCAGAGACACGCCCAGAGAACCAGAACTGAGGTAGTTAATTTTGTCTTCAAAAACTAGACAGAATCCCATAATCCTGTCTAAAACTATTTTTAGTTATGATCACATAACCATTCTATTTTATTCAAAGAAATGTTGTATCAAAGTAAACCTTTTTTTCATTGAAAGAAATTTTAGATTGCTGATGAGAGAAAGTGCTGCCTAAAAGTCTTAACTATTGAGCCTGGTCTCTTGGGTTTCTTTAAGTAGCTAATGGTAGCGTTTTCAGACATAAAACCAATCCGTGCTGTTATAATAATGTGTGCCTTATTTATCGAGTATTTGGTAGGAATTTGTAAATTAGAGTACAGTAAAGCTGTATGCATACCATATAGAACTGCAAAGCATACTTAACATTGCATAAACAGATCCTAGATACTAAGTGATTTTAGCTGAAGGGCATAAAGATTTGTTGTTTTAGCATTCCCTCTATTTTCACCAAAGTAGACTTAAAAATTCTCATGGTAAAACCTATAAAGTAAAATATTCATGTTCTCCGTTTATTCACTCACTTTTACCAATAGCAGTTCTCAAATCTGTTTGTAATTACTTTCAGCATTTCAACTGCTTCCACTGTCAGTTGCCCTTACATTACGCTTATTAAGCATTAACAAAAGACCCTCTAGTATCCCACAGGCTTTTGTGTCTCGTTGCTCTGTGCCTGTTCCAAATGACCTTGCTGAAATGCAACCAGAGATACACAATGTGCCTTTTGCCCAGGCCCAGCTGGCTTCCTTTTGACTCCCTTCTCTGTGCACACACAATGCTGAAAAAATGAAAATTTTTATGCACTCAGCAAATTTTCATAGGTAAGAAAATTATTTACATAGAGATTGTCATGCATTACTAGACAAAATTATTACAAATATTTCCTTTGTAGTATCTTGTAACAGATCTGGAAAAAGAAGCACTTCAAGGATGAAAGAATTTGTAATATCAAACCATCAATAATTTTGATTCCACAATGAAATTTTTTTACTGTAGCTTTATATTAGAAATATTATTTTCCATATATTTGCATTAAACAGATATTTGAGTCAATGCTAAAAATTTCATTTAACTTCAGTATATTTTCCATATTGAAAAAGAAAAAATAATACTAATACTGTCTTTTTTGAGATTCCAAATATACTGAAAAAAGCTTCTGCTTAGCCTACCCTGATAGTGAGGAATCAGGCATTTATTCAAAGAAATGGTTTAAAGAAAGAGAAGGTTCCCTTGAAGAACTCACTTCATAAGGTATTTGAGAATTTGTTCTTTTCTTCTATAAAAACTATCCATCTGGCACCATGCACATGAAAATTTCTGAACCTATATTCTTACAGCAGTGCCTTAAGAAGTCCCTGCATCAATAAAATGATGTTCCACACAAACCATGGAATAAGAGTGCAAATTTCATCAATGAGGACTCATTAGTCTGAGTCTTTTGGAAGGTCTACACAGCAGCTCATAAACACTTGTCAAATACAAGAGCTTTGAGAAAAACATATGGAGATTATCTTTCATTTCTAGTATCACAAAAAAAAAAAAATTAAAAAGAGAGAGAATTGGAAAAGTGAAACTCTGTACTGTATTTTACCAGCAAACTCCACAGGCACCTCCAGGAGTAGGCAAGACCATCCAACTCATCCAACCAAAGCATGACAATGGTGAAGGCCTTTGGCAATAGTTAGACACCGGTAGTTAACTCCATTAGTTTTCACATTCTACCATGCATGACCAGCCCTCTGCTCATATTTCTGGAATACCAGGCACTGGTAAAACTATTTAGGCCTAAAACTCTCTGGCTAGGTTTAGTGAAGTGCCTGTAAAATAAGTAAGAGAAAAAAAATCTGTAACAAACCAAAAGAGGTCCAATCCTTGCCCTCACCCTATTCTATTTTTAATTTTACAGTGTTTTCCTTTCTCTCTAGCAATACAAGTAACAGTTTAAAAGTATTCAGCTATAGCTAATGCAATAAGGAACACAAACATAAATATTTGAAAAATTTGGAAGCAACAAGGTTTCCGCTATTCTTTAAGCTATGAAAGTGTGAAATCCCTTGGCATTCTGATGCAATTCCCTTAAGGCGTCTGGTCTCAGTAAACATTAAAAAAACTCAGAGAAACTACCAAATGTTAAAATTCCTTGAAAAACATAACTTCCACCTTTATAAGTAAGACACATTCATAATCTTTAAGGCTGCATTCCAAACAGAAATATCTTTAAAAATTAATAATAAAATGTAGTAATCATGGAAATTTTACAGTTCTAGCTATTGGATTTTAGAAAACAGATAAGTTATAACACCTAAAAATTCACTGGAGAGCAAAAGTAAGTAACTTAGAAAACATGCTGTGTTGCAAGCACTTACACCCATTGTAAGACAGTAAAATAGCAAGAGCAACTAGGATCCCAGATTCCCCTAGCAACAACAAAGAATTATAACTGAAAACTAAGTGCAGAGAAAGGCAAACTTGAAAGCAAGGAGCAGTGATACCAGAGCCACAGGCCAAAGCGAAACACAAATTTCAAAGCAAGTATCAAACAATTACCATCACTGAAAGCATTACAAAAAGAAGCCCCTCAAACACCACCCATCTACCCCCACAAAACTGAAGCACATCAGTTTTTTAAGACTTTTCTCCAACACATGTATTGGGGCCCCAAGTCTGCACATCCTTGGCTCCAGGAGACTGATCTTACTGCTGTCAAAAATAAGAGAAAAAGTGGCAGGGGCTGGGGGAGGGGGAATCACATTTTTTAAAACTCCCATCAGACTCTCCCTTCAGATAGGTATTGGTAAAGATAGGCACATTTCTTTATTATTTCCTCTAAAGACTCTAACTAGCCTTTACCTGAAAGCTGAGGGCTTCACCACAAAACCTCCATGATAATAAAATACATGCTGACATTTTGTTAATTTTGTTGTTTAGTTGCTTTGTTGTTGGTTTTTTTCTGTAATTGCATGAGGACATAAAGTTATTTTAAAATCTGAAAATATAGTTTAGACTACAGGACAGACCTCAAGTTGCCCTATGAAGCCTTCTGCAAGCCAGGCATCAACAGTGTACTTGGAAAAGAAGCCAGTACTACTTTTACAATATTGGGAAGAAAATAACACAGTACTCTAAAAAACCAGAAGGAGTCAGTAAGAATAAAAGTCGAGTTGTATTAATAGCAGCATGTGAGGCAGACAGTCAATGAGCAAGGGGGTTCATCATCAACCAATTAATTATTAAACTGAGTTTACATTCAAATAGAAAAATCAAAATAAGGTCACTAACTGGACATAAAATGGCGTAAAATATGGCCAGAACAAATGGAACAATTTGGACTAAGCAGTGAAGTTTGAAGAATGTACTTTAACACCTCAGAGATGAGTTCACAAAGGTGTCTTGGCATTTTGGTTAAGAAAGGAAATAGAAAGAAAAAGACAGTTGATTAAAATAATTTTAACAATATTAGAGAGCAAAAGAGAAAAATAATTTAAAGAGAAAAAAAGAAAAAATACATCAGCATAAATTGTCAAACAAGATAGAAGAAAAATGAACAGGGAGACAAATTTTACCCTCTTTACTATAAAAAATATGTACCAAAAGAAAAAAATAGTTACATGCAATAGAAGTGAAAAGAAAACCTGTGATTCTCCAGAAATGTAAAAGAAGAACTTAGAAAAGACAAACAGAAAAAATTCTGAACAGTATCCAGGCACACCTAAAAAAGAAGTTGTTTAAAAATGGGACTGTTAGGCAAAGTCAACTGGAGATCCCTCAGAAACCTGGATGGGAACAGCTTCCATAAGAGAAGCAATATGGAAGAACTTTGAGGTCTTATAAGTATGCCAGCTGGAACTTCAGCACAGCTTAAACATGCTCTTAATTTAAATATCTACATGTCACCTATGTAAGTACTCATTCTTGACAGCAAAAACCTTGGCAACTCAGTCAGTGAAATCCAAAGAACTATTCAGTTCATCACATACAGATGTGTATGTTATGAAGATACACAGAAGTGTTCCGTGATCGCAAGGACAGCAGAGACAGTGTCATCCAGACAACTGGTCTTCACTGAACTTCTGCAATTTTTCACAGCCACAAGGATATCAATTAAGGAGTTCAGGGATAATGTAAATTGTTCTTTTTCAAATCACCTATTCAAGGTTTGCTAGGACTGCTGGATTTGGGGGTGTTTGGGGGAGTGAGTTGTTTTTACATTTGTTTTAGAGCTATGTCATCCCAGATTAATACCACCAAAAGCCAAAAACTTTAAAACAAAATAATACCTCAATGACTCGGTTAAAAAAGATTTAAACAACAAGCAAGGTAATCTAATCTAAGTTTCACTTTTGAGCTGCTAAAAGTAGCATGGTTACAAGTTACCCCTATTTTGTTAGTTCATTATTAAAAATCCAAAGGTTATCACAAAATCACAAAATGCTTAAGGTTGAAAGTTGGACAATCAGGCCAGGTCCCCTGCTCAAGCAAGGCCACCTAGAACAGGTTGACCAGGGTCATGTCCAGACAGCTTCTGACTATCCATAAGGTGAGAGACTGCACAACCTCTCTGGATAACCTGTGCCAGTGCTCTGTCACCCTCAAAATAAAGAGTGTTTCTTGATGTTCAGGAGGAAGCTCCTGTGTTCCAGTTTGTGCCCATTGCCTCTGGGCCTGTCACTGGGCAATGCTGAAAAAAGACTGGTTGCATCTTCTATACACTCTCTAATCAGGTATTTATATACATTAATAAAACCCCTCCTCAGACTTCTCCAGGCTGAAAGATACCAGCTCTCTCAGATTTTTGTCATAGGAGAGAGATTCTAACTCCTTCATGATTTTAGTGGTCCTTTATTAGACTCTCTCCAGTATGTCCAATTCTCTTTTGTACTTGGGTGTCCAGCACCAGACACAGAACTTGAGGTGTGACCTCACCGGTGCTGAATAATGGAGAAGGATCAACAGCCTCGACCTGCTGGCAGTAATTTGTTTAATGCAGCTCAAGGCAGCATTTGCCTTCTTTGCTGCAAGGTCATATTGCTGGCTCATGTTCAACTTGGTGTTCACCCGAAGCCTCAGGGCCTTTTTTTGAAAAGCTGATTTCTGTTTGATTTCCCCCTGCAACGTACTGGTGTATGGGGTTGTTCTTACCCAGGTGCATTATTTTGCAGTTTCACTTGTTGAACACCATGAGGTTCCTGTCAGCCCATTTCTTCAGCTCATTGAAGGCAGCATGACCTTTTGGGGTATCAGCCACTCCTTCCAGTTGGGTGTCATCTGCACACTTGCTAAGGGTACACTCTGTCCCATCATCAAGATCATTAACGAAGATGCTGCACAGTATTGACCCTTGAGGTCACTGCTGGTTATTGGCCTTGAGCTAGACTGCAAGCCACTGATCACCACTCTCTGGGACAGCCATTCAGCTGGGTTTCAAGCCACCTCACTGTCTGCTCATCCAGAATGCATATCAACAGTTTTCCTATGAGGATCTTGCAGTAGACAGTGTTGAAAGCCTCAGTAAAGTTCAGATATAGACAATATCCACTGCTCTTCCTTCATCTAGTGATTCCATCATAGAATGTTATTGGCTAGGACAAGCATGACTTCCCCTTGGTCAAACCATGCTGACTGCTCCTGATGACCTTCATGTGCCTGGAAATGGTTTCCAGGACTAGCTACTCCATCACTCTCCCAGGGACTGAGGTGAAGCTTTAGACCCATGGATTCTTCTTGCCATTCTTGAAGATTGGAGGAAACTATATGACAATTCTTTGTCTTATTCATATAGAGCCTGAGTACAAGGCCCAATGTCTAAAGCACACAAAGTAAAAATTAAAAATAAAAACTCTCCTCTTTTCAATAAAAAGAATAGCCATGAAACCAGAAACAAAAGAAAATGGATATTGCTACATGTTAAGTAAAAACCAATGCCAATAAAAATGCTTGACCTAATACTGAATATTGCCTCTCCTTCCAAACATGTACAAACAGACCTGCAGTAATCTTCACTATCCCAGGCTTCTAGTCAGTTTTCAGGACTTTAAAACAATCTTCTGAGATCAACTTCAATTCCAAGATCCTTGTTCTTTCAGATATTGCACCCAAATACTTTAAGAATCCCCCTCCAGTTTATTCCTCAACTTAGCCCAAGTGGTAAATACATTTCTATATAACTGTGAGAGCAAGTTTTACACTAAGTTGCTCTAGGAGTAGGCATGCTACAATGAAAACCTCAGGAAAGGTGCTCAGGATAGAAGCATGACAGAGGTAAAATGGCCACAAGATGTTGAGGATCATAGAGTAATAGAATGGTTTGGGTCAGAGGGGACCTTAAAGACCAGCTAGTCTTTAAGTGTTCCAATCCTCTGCCATGGGCAGGGACATCTTCCACTAGACAAGGTTGCTCACAGCCCCTTCCAACCTGGCCTTGAACACTTCCAAGGATGGGGCAACTCTCTGGGTAACCTATACCAGTGTCTCATCAGCCTCATAGTAAAGACTTTCTTTCTAGTATCTGATCTAACTAAAACCTATCCTCCTTAAGTAGGGCTGTCCTATCACTGCATGCCTTTGTAAAAAGTCCATCTCCAGCTCTCTTTGAGGCCCCTTTAGGTACTGAAAGGCTGCTCCATGTCTCCCTGAGCCTTTTCTCCTGCAGGCTGAACAACCCCAACTCTCATAGACTGTCTTCAGAGGAGAGGTGCTCTGGACCCTCTCCTCTGAAGACAGAGGATCATCATTATGCCCCTTTTCTGGACCCACTCCAAGAGGTCCACATCTTTTTTATGTTGGTTCAAATGATTCAAAAGAGTCTTTAAAAAAGATGACCATGTGACTAACTTAAGACAGTCAAAGAATGAACTGCCATTGAAACAAACAGTCTTATCAGCTTCTTCTCTTCTAGCCATAAATTTCTATATTCTGTTATGCTGGATGAATTTTCTAGATGCCTCTCTTTCATCACATGACAACAAAACTCTTTATGTTGACTGCCACAACAAAGTCAAACATTTCTGAACAACAAGAAGGCATCAGATTGACCTTAATTGTTGTGAAATTTCATCATTTGTCAACATACACACTAAAAAAATTCCCAGGAGAATTCTCATTGTGATCAACATTCACTTCCAGTTTTATTTGGGTTTGATTTTCGTTCCATTAGCATAAGCTCAAAATTTATCAACTTCTCTCACCAGATTTGGCTCATTTCTCAGTTTAGGTCAACTCTCTGCAGTGACATTTCCAGTGCCCAGTCATACAATTTAGTTATGCTATGACAGGGGTCAGCAGATGGCACTATTACACATTTTTTAATACTACACTTTTTACTGTAAATCTTTCTTTAACAGAAACCTTTGTTGTTTTGATTGGTGTGCATGTGCAAGCGTGCACACAAAAGATCAATTTCAGTAGAACAACTCTAGCATTGTACTCATTGTTTGGGCTGCAGCTTATAAAATAAATCTGCCTACATAACATCTAATAATTACCTCTATTTCAAGGTCACAGTCTGTTGAACACAAATTATGGCTGACATACACCTAAACTCAAACCATGTTTTCTCTCTAATAAGAAATGGACATGAAGGCAACAATAATTATTACCACAATGAAACAAAGTCACATAAACACACTAGAGCATTGGACTTCTCTTTCCTCTACAAAGCAGAATGTCTAGCAGATTCTGACACATGTACAAGAGAACAAAATGAAAGATAAATATTGCTTACATTCTCTTGCAATCATGCAATCCACCCCTTCCTTTCTATAAATTAACAAAGTATTTATAATACCATTGTTTAGACTGGGATTATTTCATCTTTCCCCCTAGATCAAATCCAAGAAAGTAATACTGAACAAACAAAAAAAATCTACACTGGGAAAGATTTCTAATCTTAAAGAAGAAAGAAAAGACTGAACACATGCCTGGTGAAAGTTTTATTTTTTAAAAAAGCAACATGTCAAGCATTCAAACTGCCTTTTGCACATGCATCACTTTCTAGAAACTTACTCAGCTAAAACTTTACCTATATCTGTCATTCAAACTGAACAGACAGCATTTCCTCTTTAGCTATATATTTAATGCTTGTTTACTGTATTCATTCTGACCCTAAATTTCTGCCTATTCAACTATTCTGAATGAATTCAGCTCTTTCAAACTGTTAGTTTACTGTAAAATTCATGCAACCTAGAGAAAGCAAGACATAATTTCCAGTTAAGCAAAAGCTATTACTGGTGTAAACTAGTTTAATACTATGCAAACAGAGATACATTAATGTATTTTCTTGCTATTAATATAGCACATTTTCCTGCAAAAAAGTCACAGAGAAGTTATTTGCACAAAGTAGAGTACTGAAAATTTCACCAGACCAGAATTCTCCCCACCCTTGCTCCCACAGCCCTCCTTTCCTTCAAATAGCTTCATGCTTGTTCAGTATTCTGCAATTCCCACAATGTTAGCTGGAGCAATCATCTCTCCCCTTCATCTAAGTGACACCAATACTTAAAGGGAATTCAGAGTGGCAAAAGGGATTAAGTTACTGCTTCAGAACTTGCTTCAATTCCAGAAACAGTCAGAGGTCTGGGGTTGTTGGAATGACAATGCTTTAGTAGAGAAGCACACAGATTACAGGATAATACTGATGTTGAAGCACACAGTAATGTCTCGAAAAACACAGGAATGAGGGGTGATTGCTGATCAGTGGAGACCACAGCAAAATGGTGTGATACATGGAGCAACCTGCTTCTCTGGGCTGACTGTGCTGTTCCACTTTCCCTATCCTCTCCAGCTTTCCTTCTTTCTCCAGTCATTGAGAAGGAACTTGCAGCAGCACTGCAGGAACTTATTCAAAGGATTCAAGTTTGAGTAAATATTTAAGTATTTATTCGAGTTGGAATAAACTAATGACATTCTCTTTTGGCAAAAATTTCTACTTTTAGTTCCAAATTCCTGAAAACCCCAGTTACAACAAAGTCAGTACCCATTATTTGAACTAGACTCGCCTTTTTCGTTTTTGATTTGAAACAAAACACAGGGATTAAAATTGAGCTATCACAATACACAAGAGTTTAATGACTTTCAGGAGCAAAATAAAAGTGATAAATTCACTTATTTCACTTAACATCTTCAGCAGTTCCTCTTCTTGAACTGATTAGTAATTTTGTAGTCACTTGCTTTTCTTCATCTAACTAATCTAACTAATCTAAGACTTCAATTTAAGCCTTTAAACAACTGTGATAGCCAGACTCCCAAATGAGGCCATAGCGGGGCAGTATAGTGTACAAAAAAAGTAGTCAAACTGACAAGTTTCACTGCCTATTGTCATCAGTGTGGGAAGACACCAGAATTTTCAGGTTTCAATAAGATGTACCTAGAGTAAATATTTTGCCATTAACTATTTACAGAATTGTCCATGGTCTTGAAGATTTCATGACTTGATGGAAACTATAATTTCTATCTAATTAAATAATACATTTGAAATGCAATTTTGAGAAAACTCTCAGAAAGAAGGAGAAAAGCACCATCTCAAGGTAAAAGACAGGAGGGAAATGTTCTGTTTATCACATCTGCTTTTTAAATTTTTTTTCATTCCATCATGAAATTTGACTAAAACATAGGTTTTCATAGCCAGACACAGTATAAATCCCAAAGTGAGATGCTTATTTGGCACTAAACATGGAATTTATAACATGACAATCCAAAGGAACAAGAAGCTCAAACCAACTTCATCAATGGTTGTTTTGGGTTGGTAGGTCAAATGATGAACCAATAACTCAATTATTAATCTAAAAGATAAAGCATGATTTAGATTATTTTCTCTTTTGTCTCCTTTAACTATATTTCCAATTTTGTAATACAGAAAAGAATATTTTATTTTTTTAAAAGAAACTTCCCATCCTTCTATTCTTATTGTTACAGCAAGGGAAGTTTTATGCGTATAGACCACATTTTTTCTCATGAAGTTACAATCTCAAACACTGCATTGTTTGCTCTTGAAGAAAAAAGTATTTGTCAACGCACCTACAGCTTAGAATAGGATAGGTATGGTTTACTCCCACCCAGTGGCAATGATCAATATTAGGACTTTCAAATGCAAAGTCACTAGAAAGGTACTCCTCAAGTTTCCTACAGTAATCAGAAGAAAGCACAAACACACACAGCACAAACACCTAATTAACAAAGATGTCAGTCAGTGAATTTCCTTTTATTACCAAGTCAGTTAAAAAAAACCCCAAAACTCTGAACTATCAAAGCAAAACTAATTGTTGAGTCATTTCTCTAAGGAAAACACAACAAAAATGCTACCTCTAATGTGCTGTGTATGGAGATGATTAGCACAATTTACCTTCTCCTGCACAAGGCGCAGATTCTGGTTGATTAAAATGAGTGTACTTTATATATATTAGGATGTCCTTTTCTTTCTGCTAAAGAGAAAAACATTGTTGGACTACACTAAAGTTTCCATCCTGCGAGTCTTGTAGAGCCTCAGCATCTTGCTGGGTCTTCCTCCTCTCTCCTCTCCCCAGACACCTAGTATTTGTCCTTGCAGGAAGAAAGAGGACAGGAGACAAAGCAGCAGCCTATACTTGCTTGCAAAAACACAGTTATGTTTCTGAGAAGACCTACAGATGCTGTGCCTTGAAGGATCATTACCAAGATTTCCAGCAGAGTAAGGTTCTCTATATATAAAGCAGCACAGTAATTGCTCAAGAGACAGACAAAAGCCAAACAGAAAACACCAACAGAATTTTCTGTTGTTCTTTCTTACTAGTTGTTGCAACAAAGGTCTCCTTTCTATCACTGTAAAGTAACTGTTTGTATTTGGATGCTTAAGAAATATTTTTCTTTTATTAGAATAGTTAAAGAAGGAACTCAAACCAGCAACATTGTGAATACAGTAGAAAAATTCTCCCTGCCTTTAGAGAGCCTGGCCTGAATTTCAGCAAGAGGACAAAAAGTGACAATGTCCCATATCTGTAAGTCATTCAAGACTAAACCAAGAAAATAACATGTATCTAAGTCAGTTCAATTCCTCATGTTTGAAACTGCTTAAACCATTGAGAAATGTACTCCTTAATAGTAAACAGTTAAATTAAAACTAAATTTTAAATTACATTTGAAATTATCACATCAACTGTAAATACATTTTAGTAATGAATGGTCTAATTAAGTAAGGCATCTAAGAAATAAATTTAGCTAAACAGACAAAAGTCATTGCTTACGTATCAAAGTCTGCTCACTGAAGGGATAAACCATCCCTCAACAAAGAAGTCTCTTTTATGAAGTAACAGAAAAGTTTTGGAAAATAACTGCTTTTAGTCTATTTATTATTAAAGTTTGCAGTATTTGTATATTAAAGTTTGTAGTAGTGCCTTCATCATTATCAGTTCATTCAAATTCTGAACCAGGTTAAGATATAAAAAAACCCCAACAAAACCATGTCCCTTTTCAATCTATGAATATAGGTGAAAAGGTGGACCTACAAGTTCTGATGTCAGGAAGAACTGGGAACTCAGTTAACTCAAATCGCCTGCACTATTTCAGCAGCTGTTTTAAATGCAAAGATTTTGAGGAAATGTAATTGGAACACCTAAAATTACACATATTTACCAGCAAAAGTAGCTCTAAAATACTAGGTTTTGATGCTCAGTGACAGAAAAGCATCTTCAAGCTCAGAATGAGGCTTTATTTAGGGGTATATTGGAACATCTTAATGGCAACAAGCACTGAGCTTTCCTTTATGAAATGTAACTGAGAAAGCACAAAAGTAGAAGATACAGTGACACCCAAAACACAGTACAATTAATATAATTCTGATACACTGAAAATAAACATGCATCCCTTTAATAAATTACTTTGAATTAAGTTTATGACCGATCTTAGAAAATTCCTTATCAAACTCCCAAAGGCTTGGATATGTACATACCCCTCTTCCCGTCACAAAAAAAGTCTCCCAAAATCAGCAATTTCAGGAAAGTATATCACTAAATGGTTACATTCAAATTAGCTCTGATTTCTTAAGTCACATAATTAAAAAAGAAACTTTTTTTTTTTAATTTAAAAGCCATCAACATTCAGGGAAAAATAAAAAGGCAGGAACATTAGAAATCCCTGGCATTTCTGTCTAGGGTTGCAGCCTGCCTCAGTGCTGACAACTAATTGTAAGCACCAATTTGATTTTATATGCAAGAGAAACTTCTCTATGGCCTTTTCCAAATCTCTTGTGAGAAAAGGCAAGAAACTGAGGTAAGGTTCTAAAAACTAGGCCCTGAAAACAACCATGGGTTTTGATATAAGTCCAAGAAAAAGGCCTCACCAGTAAGATGAGAGAGAACGGTAAGATGGAGAATGGTGAAGTTTTTTACATTTCTGACTTTTAAACGAAAGAAACAGTGATTTTTCCTCCAAAGACATTATCGGCCTCTTTTTAGGCCTGCATTTAACATTCTAAAAGGCCAAAAACAAACAAGTCATTTAAGAAGGGAAATTTCACGTTAAAATATTTAAAGCCAAAAATTATTCTTTTCTTAGAAGTAAGTTTTCTGTTCTAGAAAGCTGCTATTATGGTTGTTGAAATTACCACTTCATTTGACCTAGAAATATTTGCAGTCTGTATTCTTGAAGGGAAAAAGTTAATTTGAACTCCTCTTACTGAAAGCCATTTAAAATATTTAAAATTACCACTGTATTAACTGTAAGGAACGCATAGTAATTTCATAGTATATGTTTAAATAGTCAGGCTGTTGACAAAAAAAATTTAAAAATCACAAGAGTGTATTCTAACAATATGGGGGAAAAAAGAGGCTAATTTTGATACTTGCAGTAAGTGTGACACTTCATAATGACATGAAAACTTTGACAAACCAAGAGCTTAGCATCATCAATTTAAAGTGATAAGACTTTAAAAAACTCAGAACAAAGAAAAAAAAACCTAAGCAACAAAAAAAGCCCCAAACTTGTAAAACTTTTTTTTTAGCTTCAGCTATCTCATCTATGGAAAAGGACTGTGACTGCTTTCAACTAGCACAGACATTCCTGACTCTCCTGGAATTATTCCAGCTGTCTAACAACGAAATTATTTCATATCTGGTGTCCACCAAATATCCAACCACTGCTCTGGGAAAAGGCTGACTAGAAGCCTCTTCTGCTTTTGTGGCCTTTCTGGCAACATCTTCTCAGTATGAGAGTGATTCGCAACTCACAAACTGAAAAGTATCTACTGTGCCCTATGTAACTCTCTGTAAGCTGCTGCACACCTCCTTTATGTGGACTGGTTTCTCTCAAGCACATACAGCCTGTGGAAAAAAACCTTTGGATAGATGCACACATAAATTTCCAAAGCAAATTCTACAACTACTATTAAATCAAAGGAAAGTAGATATAAATATTTAAGATAAGGGATCAGGACAGTGTTTTCAAGCATGATTACCTTCAAACCTCCCTTTCTCTTTTTGCCATGAGTGAAGGACTTTATTTTTGCAAATACCATTTTCAGTGAAGCAGACTATTCTTTTTGATACCAGAACATCCATGACAGAGTGAACTACATTCAAAACACCCTTTAATACTGTGTTTCTTATAAAGGATTTAATTAAGAAAAGCCGTATCATAGCATTCAAGAATTTCAGGATCACAGAGATCTAGATGTTACGCAATATCCTTATAAAAACAGAAATGCTGGAACAACAATGGAACAGAGCTTTACTGTAAGCAGACTGAAATTTCCATGGAAAAGAAATCTGCTAATCAGTATGTACTAGTTCCGTATACGAAATAGGGATTAACCTATTTTCCTCCATGTACCATCTGGACGCTAGGCAAATGAAAAAATCTCTTTTCACCTGCTACAAAATTTAGACACTTAATCATATTGTGCTAAGATCTGCATTAGATATGCATATTCATATCCCATTGGATTAAAACTCACAGCTATTCCTGCATGTTTCATATTCCCAGATACTGACTTGAATGCCCTGCTTTGCTCAAGAAATGAGCATTACAAGAGTTAAAACCTTATAAAACACATTGTTTTTATTGCAGAAACAAATACAGAGACAAAATAATTTAAAAATGGCCTATGCTAGCTTAGAGCTTTTTTTAAAACCTGTTCAGATCTTAGCTAACATGAAACTTCATAAGGTAAATGGCCCAAATCAAAATGCGCATTTTAAGAGAGTATGAACTCTTACATCTTTAAAAATAATCACCAAAGACTTCTGCTAGTTTCACAGAATAATTTATGTTGATCTGTAAATGCCAGCAGGGAATCTAAAAGCAGCACTCTATTTTAGAACAAGCACTGCCACAAAAAAAAAGCTGTTCTTTTGAAACTGTTTGATACTTAGTATTTCTTTTTCACCTCTCCTCCACATAAGAAACACCAACCACTAAATTGCCTCTCTTTAAAAATTAATAGTTATCATGGATGAGCTTTACGGGCAACGAAGAGCTGATATCCATAAAAGACATTGCACCTATCTGTGCTAAAATCTTTGAGATCCACTAAAAGACCATGTGAGTCATTATGACATCTTTTGTGTTGAATTTGGAATTAAAGAATTTTCCCAGCAGGACTAAAGCTTTATTTACTGTCCATTCTATACAAGAAAAACAAAAATGCAACTGGTACAGAAAAGTGGAGTCTCTCTGCTGACCAGGATTGGAAAGATATTCTTTCAGAAGGAGACCTGAACTTTCCATATGTTATTCAGGTGATAAATACCGTGCACAATCTTACCAGTAACTGGACGGAAATAATCTCTTAACAGACAAAAGGCCTCTTGCAGTTGACAAGTTTAAGAAGCACGGAGCTGCTACCAGTTAAAGGCTTTCAACTAGTGAGAGAGACTGAAATATTACAGTTTATGACTTAAACTTTTGAAATTAAGGACTTTTAAAACTGTGTTGCAAAAGCTGCAGAGAAGACACCCCACTCAGAAAGGGGCCCTGCCTGAGGCCTTACACTGCTCGCTGATGAAGGTAAGATAAAGTAACAGCTCAGGGCTGGGGCCATTCACAAGGCCTAAGCTTAGCACCTCCAAGGGTGGACACCACAGCCCCAGGGCTATCAGCTGCCAGGCCTGCACAGACCCTCGCACCAAAGGGTGGGGGGAGAGAGGCTTTGGGGGTGTGCTTGGAAAAGCCTCTGGTCAGAGGCACAGTGACTGCTGCCCATCCTCACGGTGCAGAGCCCAGCTGAGGGGCCCTTCACCCAGGGAAAGCTTATCCGCAGCAGAAGGGG